>BMAU01021345.1:600000-766832 GCA_019973935.1 Trichonephila clavipes | reverse complement strand
AATTAAATAATGGCAATTTTTTCTTATATATTTTATCCCATATTTTACATCACCATTTGGAATGGCATATAATGCCCAGTAATATGAGAGTGAGTATTTTGAACGCATATATTGTATGTAAAAAATATGTAGGTGAAAAAAAAAAAAAATTACATTCAAGAAGCAAATTTTCTCTGGTCATAGTGATACAAACAGGGTCGCTTTTTAACCTATCCGGCGCTCTAGGCACTTCTAAAATCATTGCGCCCTCTCCCCTCTATTTCCAGATCCCCTCTCGTAATCCTTCCTCAGTTCTTACCTTGCCAGTTGGTGGTTCGGGAGGATTTTCCCTTAACTCTTACTCTTTTCTCTCTATTTTGTCTTCTTAATGGGATGTCCCACTTCCATTATCCGGCCACCCATGGACAATACCTTGTCCTGGGCTGGCAATCGGCAGCCTTAAAGAAAGAGTAGTGACATGGTTTAGTCACTCTTGTTCATTTCCTCTTACCTTTTAGCATCACGGACTCTCCCCCCCCACCCTTTTGTAAATAAGTACAGTAAATTAATAAAATCATATGGGATTACAGTTATAGAGAATACACTTTAGATGAAATTATTGGTTATCAATTTTTTAACTTGTTTATCATTCAACTAGTTAATTATCTTACCATATTCTTTTTAAGACATCCCTGCCAGTTGCGTCACATTCGTCATTGTACTGGTACTGGCAAGCAGCGTGTTCTTCGAACTATTATCATTACAAAAAATCACTAATGATATTATAATCAATTCCCATCGTTACATCATTTCATTTGAGTGCACAACAACATTAAACTCTTAAGGTCCTTTTTCAAAGCAATTTCTCATGTCCATCTCTTGAATTCTCTTAAATGCAGCAAAGCTTCCTCATACCAAGCGTAGCAATGCCGCCAAGAAGAGCCAAGCAAATCCTCATTGCGACTTCTAAATTTGGGAAGGAATAGGCTCCAACTTGTTTTTCCTGACGTGCAGAAACAGATTCCTCTTGTTGTTATTTTTTCTACCTTCATATACCTTTCGAAATGTAGACACCGTTAAAAAGCACAAATTTGTTTCTTCATCGATGTCTTTGTGGGTAGCTTTGAGACGTTAGTATTTCGCCTGTTTTGTGACTTCTTATGCGCCCAAGCTTATCAGCTTCTTGAATATTTTTGAATCTTGAGAAGAGAAAGCCTCGTAACAAATCCCCTTCAATTGTTCATAAATTGTTTCTGCAGTGTTTCTCTTCAGACTCCTCCCTCTTTGTATTATTAAAAAAATTAAATATGTTTGCACTGAAAATATTTATTCCCTTTACTTTCTTTTATAAATATGTATTGAAAAATTTCTCAGTATGCACTGGCGGGTATTTAAACATTAACCTGGATTAAGACAGGTACTAGTGTAGCAAATCGTTTCCGTCAACGGAAGGTTTTAGAAAAATCAGTGAGAAATTTTCCGTCATTCCCTAAAACAGGCAAAATCCACTTCATTGGCAAAATCCCGCCTTGGGAAAACGTTCCTGCAACGTCCCTCAACAGAAACACACTCCTGTATTCTATGACCTGCTTAGGGCTACAAAAGAGGTTGAAATGCAAACCTTCTTTGGCTAGAATCACTCTCTCAAAAAGAGAGAGGGAAAGTTGAACGCAATTTTAAACCACCAATTCCGCTTCGGTTGTAGCTTCATTCCTTTTAAAACTACAAACGGTAACTATGGATCTTTTTTTTATTGATTTTGTATTTCCCCGAGACTCTAGCAAGAAATGCACAAGCGGCTTTTATCCTATCAAGATAAAATCAAAACATACGTTTATTATTTTGCTTTTTTCCTTTACAAAGGAGGCAGTGAAAATAATGTCCATCTTAATAAAATCTATCACTTGGGCCATAAAAATTTTGTTAACCTTCCGAAAGTCATTCCTAGCTAACCTTAACACTTAATCAATAATTATATATGTATTTCAATAAGCATTTTCCAAAAACACACTTTTCTATACAAGAACAGCTTTTATAAAGTTATTAAAGTGTTAACATGAAATTCCAGAATATAGTGCTTTAGCTATTGTGCTGGTGTTGACACGTACACTGCACGTAATGATGACTGGCGAGGAAAGTGACGTATGCGTGAAGATAGATGCCTGCGTGCGCACCTGCCAACCGGACTATATATGGTCGGAGAAGCTGAAAGCATTTGAGCACTGCCGGCGTGGGCAATAACTTGTTTACATCAGAAGCCCACAATAACTTCTGTTACCTTTTCGCCTTTATTAAAATTTTAGTCGGAGAGACTTGGTCCGTCATATATGTAAAACTCGTGACGGCTCACGAACATTTTTTGGTCCGTCGAGCCGGCAGGAGTACGGCGCAAAGCAGCGATGGATATTTTAAAAAAAATTAAACAAAGCTGCTAAAACTTCCTTAGCGGAAGTATTACGCCAGAATATCAACCTTCATGGACAACGTGTCCGGAACATGTTGGCATCACCGAGCCGGAGGTCAAACTCCAAGAAAAATTGACCCGCAACTCCAGAGGAAAAGAGAAAAAAAATTGAAGAATTGAAGGAGCTACTTTTTGGATTAGAAACCGCAAAACCAACAGAAGAAGCGGAATTCGAAAGAGGAGATTTATACAAAAATGTGAAAACGCGTCTGGATGATTTGGAGGTAAGAGTTAAAAAAAAAATTGATTAACTCAATTAATGTATCGCATTGTCTTATACCGCACTGCAGTTGAAAAAAACAAATACGAAAATGGAACTTTTGCTCAAACAAAAATTCCACCTATAATACTTCCTACGCTTTCGGGGAAAATATGAGACAATTTGTGTAACTTTTTAAAAATCCCAACCTGACGATTTAACCGCAACTAACGAACAACTGACTCAGTCACAGAAATTGTGTATTATTTGAATTCCCTGTCTAACAAATGAAGTTAAAGAATTTGCCTCCACTTTCGATATTCGCCATGAAGCACTGTCAAACATTACGTCTGTCATCAAGCAAACAGATCGAATGAACCCGATATGATATAACAAAAAGATTGATCATATGTCGCAGATATTCATGCGCAACAAATATTAAACTTTTAAGAAGATAGAACGGGAGAAATCCGAAAAGAAATTCGTGAAATGATTGGATTGCATTAAAAAACTTACGGGCTCTAAAAATTACTAAACTATGAGGCAAAATAATTTTATTTAATGTATTTTTATTAAATATTATGCTAAAGAAATTGAGATAAATGAATCACGCAAAATTTCTCGAACTGAGTTTCAAAAGCAAAAAAGATGTTCCCAAACATTTGATGAATTTAGCCGCATTTTTAGAACAACGCGGGAAACCATTCTCTTTTATCCGTAGATAAAAATTGCATTGTCGAAACAAAAACGATATTGCAGAAGCAAACCTAACTTATCCTTGAAGACATAAAACCAACCTTTTAATGAATCAGATCTGTTGCTGAAAACAAAGAGTTGCATAGTTTGTAAGGGATAAAACTCGGCATCCGATATTTCGATGCAAAAGGTTCTCAGAATTGAACCTCGAAAAACGATTAGATTTAGTCCGTCTGCATAAGTTAAGTGTGAAACTGTGTTTGCAGAGAAAACCACAAAAGGATGCAAATGCACTTCGACGTATCGATGTGCCTGCCCGTGTGGCGAAAAACATTCTCGCTCCCTCTGTCACTGCGGCAACAGATGACCGAAAAAATGGGTTATTCCCTCTGCCGAACTTCCAGTAATACTCAACTCAACCCGGAGTGACCGGGAATCGAATGTGGTGGATTCTTCCCACACAGAACACAAAGCGTTTTGAGTAGCACTGGCTTCTCAACGCTAGAAAGCAACGTAAGTTAATATCGACTGGTAGCGTTTTCTTACGAAATAATGAAGGCCGAGAACTAAAATGTCCCGTCATTTTTGACATCCGGCGTCTAACATTAATATTATATCCAGAAAATGTGTGATTTTCTTGGTATTGCAATAGAAAAGATAAATTCCTCAGTTTCAGGACTCAATTCATTAAAACAAACTTAAAGGGAAAACCAATACTTTAACTTCTAACAAAAGTGGTACTTTAGGAAAACGTAGAATTTTTTGTGACTGAAAAACATTACCGGGTTGACAGCACCAAGCGTTACGTGTTAGATGTTTCGGAAATAAAAATTCCTGAATTTTTAGAATTATCGAGATCCACTATTTTTACGAAGCTAAGGAAATTCACACGCTTTACTGAATGCGGATATTTTCTTTAGAATAATTAAAGATAACGTATATGTAAAAAGTAAATAAAGAATTGTTGTTTGGGGAAACTGAGTTGGATGGATTGCTGAGGAGGACCGCCCACTCCAGGGAACCAATACTAATAACTTCCTCATGTTAACTTTCCTTAAAGATAATGTATCTCGGTTGATGATACATTAAAGCTGTTTTTTGAGCTCGAATCCCCTTGGCATAAAGAGATGACCCTTGCTATCGGAAAGATGACCGGCTATGAATATTTTTAAGGAAACTGGTACAATATAATAATAACGGTATGTGGTTGAATTACCTTTCGTAAACATTGGAACGAATTGTCAATGAGTAACATTTCTGTGGCAGCAACGTTTCCAGAGTTTATGGGGAAGGTTACGAAGAGATAAAAACCCCACTTTACACTCAATACAAAGAAACGATTCCAAGATTATTTGAATCAGGAAATCATAGAAAAGGTCAATGATACTGGGAATTAATGTACACAAACCAATGTGTTAGCTTCGTATCACTTCACGCCAAGCGATAAAAAAGGAGGGTCGTGTTACTACTTACTCGTGTTGTTTTTTGATGCAGCTTCACACCAAGCCTTAACGAACTAATCACTGAACGATTGCTTGTGGCCTGGACCCAACTTGAATCCCCAATCTTTTAGATGTTTTAATTAATTTCAGGACTAAATCGAGTTTGCAATATCATCAGGATATTCGTCAGAGCTTTTCTTCAAATCTGCTTCGCGGATAAACATACAAAGATTTTTGTACGGTTTTTATGTGACATGATATTGAATCCACGTATTGGGGAAAGCTCACTTTGCGAGCAAGTTTATAGATTTAACAGGGTGAGGTTTGTAAGGTTAATTCTAGTCCATTCTACTAGCAAGGCAACAATCAAATATCACATTGAGAAATATAACGAAATTCATCCCATAACTGTCTTTAACATTTAGATTCTTTCATGTATGTGGATAATGATTGGATTGCGGGACAGGATACTCGAGAGGAAGCTCCTTGTCATGTCTCGCCACGCTAAAGAATATTATGAAAGAAGCAGGGATGGAGATGCGAAAATGGATCAGCAATGATACCGTTTTTAATGGCCTCAGTGGGCGGCTTGAAGGTTTCGACACACATCCTATGGATGCATCCATCAGGTTAAGAAACAAACATAAAACAAAAGTTAATGTTAGGCATGGCTTGGCAAACTCTAGATGACGCTGCCTGACGTTGGATACTAAAGGTTTGCCGGAATCTCGCTTCGATAAATGAAAATACAAAAGATTTATGTTACAAACAATAGCATATTTGATCCCCCTGATTATGCTCTCACCTTTTACTATAAGAATAAAATGTCTCATGTTAAAGAACTTTGGATAAAAGTAACTTGGGATGAAATTTTACCCCAAAGGAAAAGGAAAGTGGTTAATTTGGTGTAAAGAACTGCAAAATGGGTTCTATTAGATAATCTTAGAATTCCGCGTTAGTTCTTGATCTTCAACGAATGATGAGGTAAGTGACTCATTGAAATTCACACATATTCTGCGATGCCTAAACTGGCTTACAGCAGCAGCTTACGTGAAAGTAAGAAAACAAAAAATGGAGTGCCTTCCGTAATCTCATCACTTCAAAAAACGAGGGTGGCACCCCCTGAAAGCAGTTACTTTGCCTCGACTCTGAGCTCCTGGAGCTTTAGTAGCAGCCTGATTGAGTTCAAGGGTTCAAGCAAGAAATCGTCCGCAAGAAAGGAGTGCAAAGTGTTCCACTGACAGACTCCAAAAATAGTCCTATTCTATTCTGGATTAAAGCCTCTTCTAAAAGATGTGTGGAAACAATTCGTGGCTAACAGAGTGCAGGAGACTTCCGGAGCTAACTGATCCTGATCTCTTTGGTTTCATTGCTCAGGACAAGACAATCCTCAGATTTCTGTTCAGGGACTTAGTGTTGATAGCTAATTTATTTCAACAACAAATGGTGGACTGGTCCAGCCTTCCCAAGAACTGACGAACTCCCAAAACCGCCCCTGGAGTGCCCGGAACTGAATGAAGTAGATTATTTGCCTGAACTAAAATCAAAGGACTCGGAAAGAACATACTGTATTGACTTTAAACTTTAATCGTTATTCTTTTTTGATCATTTGGCCTTCGTAGTAATAAGTTCTAACTATCGTTTCCGAGTGTTAAGTTTTCTTTACAGGTTTCATTTGGCAACATTTAGAACTAACCAACAAAGAAAACGAATTTTTACTTCAGATGAGATGAAAGAAGCAGAAATTTATTTAATGAAATACACAGCTTAGCTCATTTTATAAGGAAATTAGAGCTATGCAAAGGGTGATGACATTTGTAATAAAAGCAAGATTTTAAATTTATCCCCATTTTTAGATGATAAGTGGAATCATTAGAGAAGGTGGAAGACTGAAATACTCGACTTCCCCATTCGAGTAAACATCCTATATTGCTCTCGTTGAAAAGTAACTAACTATAATTATTGTTAAATACTACCATGAGAAATATTTTCATCTTGGGCCCCACATTTACTTCTTATCAGGTTAGAATAAAATAAGCCACACCCACGGGCGAAATATTTTTTGCAGAAAAGTTGTAGCATAACTGTGTAATTTGCTTTCAATCCTAAAATTTGTTCTCAAATAATGGGCGATTTGCCAAAAAGAAAGAATAACTCCCGATAAGGTCTTTTAATTCAACTGAATTGATTTGTGTGGACCCTTCTTATCAAAATAAATATCAGAGGAAAGCAACCTGGAAATTAAAGTTTATGTTTGTATATTTATTTGCCTTGTAACAAAGGCCATCTACTTAGAGATACCTCATGACTTAACTTCGCAAGCTTTAACTTCTGCTGCATTGAAAGATTTATTTCAAGAAGGGGTGTCATAAACAGCCGGATAATGGTACTAATATGATAGGCGCCAAAATCGTAAAAGCTTGTTCGCTAGTAAGATAGAGAAGAGTCTTTTATTCTTGCGTTTTTCGCAGAAGAAGGCATTGAATGGTCAGCTTATTCCCCTAGAAGCCCAAACTGGGAGGTCTATGGGAGGCTAATATAAAATCTTTAAAATATCATTTTAAACGTTGCAGGAAACTCAAAATTCTGTTATGAAGAATTATTGACTTTAATAACGCAAATTGAAGCAATTTTGAACTCGACCTCTTACATGCCACTTTCATCTGACGTAGATGATTGGAGGTTTTAACCCCCAGCTCACTTTTTTTAATCGGGAGACCGATCACAGCTATAGTGGAAACTTTCCGTCTCTCTGTTGCAATGCGAATCAAATCGTTTAAATGTTTGGCAGAGAATAACTAAATCAGTTCAAACGATCTGAAAAGGTGTGGAGCTCTCTTTCTAAATAGTCTGCAACAACAACGAAAGAAATGGATTGTTAATAAAGAAAATCCCCTCAAATTGGGAGATATGGTTTTAAATAATAAGAGAAGAAAATCTTCCTCCTGTAAATGGTTATTGGGACGTGCTGTTAAAATATACATAAAAGATAAGAAAGTTAGAGTTGTAGATATTAAAACTGGTAAAGGTATTTATAAAAGGTCTATCAATAGGGTTGAGCATCTGCCTATTGAAAACAACGTGTATGTTATTTATGATAATATTAACTTGGAATTTATTGTTAGAATTTTTTTGGTATTCTCGTATCAAATTATTTAGCTCTATTATTATGTATTTATTATTTTGAGAACTTAAGCTAATTCTCTCTGCTGAAATTTGATATTCCTTAATATTTATTAGTATTAATTCATGTTTAAAATTTATTGCGTATTTTTTAAGATACAAATTGTTAAGTTCTTGCATGTGGCCATAGCAAGGCCGGGCGGGATGTTGACGCCTGCGTAATGATGAGCGACCGCGAGTATGACGTATGCGTGAAGATGCCTGCACCCGCCAACCGGACTATATGGTCGGAGAGCTGGAAAAGATTTGAGTATTGCTGACGTGGGTAATAACTTGTTTACATCGAAACCCACAATAACTTCTCCCGTTACCTTTTTGGTTTTATTAAAATTTTAGTCGGAAAGACTTGGTCCGTCATATTATTAAAACTCGTGACACTCACGAACAACTGGTATGAAAGTTTTTTTCACGAAACTTCCGGAAGTTTAATTTCTAGCATTGAACTTTTGACACTGAATTGACACTTCTGACAATATTTGAATTGATTTATAGAAATAAAAATAAACAAATAAATAAAAAAAATATCTACAATATTTCTTTATTTTTGAAGGAATGGAAAATGTTAATGCCTGTAAAACTTTATGTAAATAATATAAAAAAATATTTATTGGAGCATGAGACTGTCTTGAACATGACTGTTGTTGAGAGGGGGGACCTTTTCCCCGGAAATGCATGTCAAGTAGGTGTCTGATACTTTCGATATCTTGTTTCACTTACAACTGGTTCTTTCTCGAAAGCTTACCAGTCCCCGAACTAGAATCGCATTCAGTTTACTTTATAAATCAGTTGAATTTTTCTTTATAAAAATAATAATAATAAATGAAATAAAATGTTCTTGAGTCAAATAATACTACAGAAAAAAATAGATTTCAGAAACAGAAACATCAGCATTCATAATAAATAAGGGAACAAAAATTGATTGTAGATTACTGTTTATGTGCGATAAAGCAATGAACAAAAGTTGAAAATTGAAATAAGATTTTTTATGCTGAAATCGTTGAGTGAAACTAGACGGTCTTCAAGGGCAAATGTTTACAGAGCTCAAATTACAAATCGTAACGAAATTAAGAACGGTCTTGAAGATTTAATTGAATACAATACTTAGACGCCTGACACGCGAGTTACAGCTTAAGGATTCCACAAAACACTAGAAAATTTTCAGACTACTTTATTAAAGGTAATTTGGGACGAAATTTTACGTAGGGGTGGACACAATCAATCAGTGAGGATCTGCAAAGGGAAGATCTCCTTCGCATTACTACGGCGTTACAGACATTATCTTTGTTTTTTATCTGAAAGAAGATCCAACTTTTTTTCATGATTACGAGGCAATAGCATTGCAACTAACTAACGCTCGCCTGCAAATTATGAAAAATCAGAAAAAAGGAAATTTTTCAGATGAGAAAAGAGACTCAGATTTTGAGGGAATATCTCCAAGAGAGAAATTTAGAGCTGGAGTTTTTCTTACAAATTATTGACAATCTTGTAGTGCAAACAATTAAAACTAGCAATAAATAAAACTAGCAATAATAATAATAAAACTAGCAATAATAATAAAAACTAGCAACAATAATAAAACTAGCAAACTGGAAGGGGGCGTACATAATTTTTTTATGTGAGGGATTATTATTTTTTTATTAAAAGAGATAAAAATGCTGAAGCTTAACCTTTATGCTAAAGATTAAAAATTTGCTAATCTATAAGGAGGGAGAGGGGGATTGAACCCTTCGTCCTTGTATCTAGATATCCTGCTTAGAATCTAAAGGAATTTATGATTCCAAAAAGAATGTTGTAAAATTGCGATAAGGCAGTGCTTCTTAAACTTTCAACGTTTGTAAACCCAATTTCAGTCATAATTTCCATCGCTCCCAATTCTTACAATAACAATGTATTGAATGCAATTATAATGTACCTTTAATGCATGGTAAAACTATAATACGATACGTCTTTAATTATAAACCGTACTATTTATCAAGATAAATATTAAGTTTTGCATATAGCAAGCCCAGGGAAGTCACTAGTAATTACTAAATTTGGTTTTCTTTGAATATTGATAAATTAACCATCAAATACTTTGTGCAATGCTGATACATTTATAAGTAGTATGTATTATATCAGTGTGAATGTGTACTTCATTTTTTTATTATATAATAATGTATTTTACTTTGTAATTATTTTAAATTGTAAATAATTTTATTAAATTGATAATTATTTTAAATCTTTTATTTTCGATTTTTCGCGATATGCTCGTTCCGCCACCTCCAAGTAGGGTTATCACATCTCTCCTCCTAGGAGGTGGGGGGGGGGCGCTCCACTGTTTGAGAAACGCTGCTATAAATATTTTATTTTTAGTTTTGAGAGCAATTTAATAACAGTATACATGAAGCAAAATATGATTTGGGGAAGAAAAACCAAGGGATTTACATAATAATTTGGCCGATAGCGAAACGAAGATTTGATAATTTAGATATGAAAATAAAAGCGAATAATGCTGACTTTTTAATAAACACTAGGCGGTTGTTCTCCCTCTCTCTCGTTATCGCTATAGTTTTATTTTTTTTTATTTTTTTCACTCTCCAATTCTTTTGCGCCCCCAAATCTCTTGCGCCCTCAGCATGTTCCTAGCATGCCTAAGCGGAAAAGCGGGCCTGGATACAAATATAAAATAATTCAGTACATCAAAATTTTCTGTGGAATTCTACGATCAGTTTCGTTCCTGGAACACCAGACCAAGAAACCTCTACAGAGTGTTTTTTTTCCAGGTATAGAAGTTTAAGTTGGCATTACTTTCCAAGATGGCGACCGATTTAACAGCTGTCAAGTGATTTATTCTCAGTTTGGTTTGGTAAGTCATCATGAATAGACTCACGCCTGAACAACGCTTTTAAATTGTGCAATTTTATTTCGAAAATAATGGTCGATTTTCATAAGCGAATTTTGTTTAGCGAGGAAGCGCACTTCTGGTTGAATGGCTACGTCGACAAACAAAACTGCCGCATTTGGATTGAAGCTAATCCACAAGTGTATGTCGAAATACCGTTACATCCAGAAAAACTGACTGTTTGGTGCGCTTTATGGGCTGGTGGAATCCTTCTTCAAAAACGATGAAGGCCACAACGTTACAGTCAATGGTGATCGGTATAGAGCCATGATTACTAACTTTTTCTTTCCTAAATTGAACAATCATGATGTCCAGGAGCTGTGGTTCCAACAAGACGGCGCAACATATCACACAGCTCGTGCCACAATCGATTTATTGAAAGACACGTTTGGTGACCGTCTAATTTCACGTTTTGGACCTGTGAATTGGCCTCCAAGATCTTGTGATTTAACACCGCTAGCCTATTTTCTGTGGGACTATGTAAAGTCATTGGTCTATGCGGATAAGCCACAAACGCTTTCCCATTTGGAAGACAACATTCGCCGTGTTATTGCCGATATACGGCCACAAATGTTTGAAAAAGTCATCGAAAATTGGACGTCCAGATTGGACTACATCCGAGCCAGCCGTGGCAGTCCTATGCCAGAAATCATATTTAAAATGTAATGCCACAAGATTATCTTTCGAATAAAAAATTCATGTCAATCGAATAATACATCGTTGTTTCTTATTGCAAGTTAAAAGTTCTATACCTCTCAAAAAAAACCCCTTTATAAGAAATTGTGCTGAGTGTTGAGCTATATATATATATATATATATATATATATATATATATATATATATATATATATATATATATATATATATATATATATATATATATATATATATATATAATATGATAGCAAAGGAAATAGGAAAAGAATATAGAGTCGTTACATATGCAACAATATAGTAATGTGGAGCCCTACTCTCATGCTTCCAAATCTAGCACATAAAAAACCTTTTGAATATATATTTTTTTTAAACAAATATGATTTCTTTTGAAAAAACTTAAATAAACGTTTTTAAGGGGGGGGGGATTTTTTTTTTTCCGAAACAGTTATTCGAAAAAGAAAAATAATAGAAGTCAAAATGCACGTGCAAGATTGCAATATTCGGCTCTTACCTCTACGCAATGTACACCAAAACATAAAATTAAAAAATTTGATTGATTTTTTTAAAGCCAAAACAAGGTGTTAAAATAGGCTTCCTTAAATATAAAAAATTGTTTTTTCACTGCCATGATTTTTTTTTGCAAGAAAATGTGTACTTTAATGCTTTTATTTATTTTAATTAAATTTCTTAAGCAAAATTATCGCTAAATTAATTCAAAGTTTAAAAAAATTAATTCATAGTAATTCACACAAAATTAAAAATTGAAAAATAAAGTTTTTAATTGTATATTTATGAAATAAAAAAATATACTTCTAATAATTTTTACAATCCTCATTACAGCAGGGCAAAACTGATATCAATCTTAATGGATATCTTAATGGATAAAAAGTTAACCATCGTATAGCCACGCACGTGATGCATTAATTGATTTAATTACTACATTTACATAGCTTTTAATGAAAACGCTTTCATCAAAATCGAAAAAGTCAATATACTATTCAATTCTAAAAATACTTCGAGAAAAAATGAAAAAAATAATTTTACAGAGAAATATGAATTATTACATTCGGTAAAGAACAAAATAAATTGTTACAATCAAAAATTTGAACTCCGTATGCCATAAATATATGAAGTTAGTAAAAAAATCCTTGTAACTAGTTCTAAAATTTAAGAAATCATCAGGGCTAAAATGTGATTAACCTTAAGGGTTCATTTATTATTTTACAGTATTAATTATCGATCCCCCCAGCACATATATTAATATTTCAAGAAAATGTAGAATTACCTTTTTACATCCATGTCCCTTCGAGTAAAATGCCTCCAAAAAGATCTTGACCTTCAACGACAGAATGTTTGTAGTAGTTAACACTTCTAAAGTAATCGGACTACGACATCTGGTTGTACGTTTGAAAGTAAAGGGGATTCCTTGTCCCTTTGTCTGAAAACCGGAATAGAGCAAGTGTGTGATTTATCTCTTTATTACTCATCGAGTCTAAATTTGCACGGGGAGGACTTAAAGCGGGGAAGATTTCCACCTAGTAACATGAAGAAATATACATATACACTAGTGGTCAAACTTGTTCTATTCATCGAACCCTAACCGGTGTTTTCGGACCCTTCCCCACATTGCCAATCACACTCTCTTAAAAGAATGTACCTTAAAATAATATATAAAGTAGATCAGAGCAGTTTATATATATAGGCGCTTTATGTAAGGAAAATTAATGAAAGTAGTGTATTTGTTATTAAAAGAAATAAATATAAGTTTAATATAATTTACAATTTTTTTCACTTATATAAGTTGTTTCGAATAGCATTAAAATGTTGACAGATGTGTGGGAAATTGTGTAGGAATTCGCAATCAAAAATGTACGAATTGTTCTTGCTTAAATTTAGATTTTAACTTCGAATCTCAGCTGATATGCTGATAAGTTGTTCCCTACCCAATAGCGCATACAGGGAATTTTCGGGGGAGGGGGGGGGTCCGAGGTGGAAAGTTCACCATTCTTGTATCATGCTCCTTTTGATTTTGTCGATTTTCGGGAACAGAACACATTAAAATACTAATTATTGAATAAATAATTAGCATTAATTAATAAAATTAATCATTAATAACAAATACTTAATTAAATTTTACATTCGATATACTTAGAATTATAAACAATCGGAAAAAAAAATCAAGGGCTTTGGAGGGGCCCCTTGTGTGCACCACTGTCCCTACCCATCATTGACCAGCCTTCAAATTTATCATAGTGCTTGAATAGACATTTATCCAGTCCTGCTTAGGTTTCATGTCTGAGAAATAGTATCTTACAAATGTTATTTTTTTTAAATGTTCCCTTTATGGTTTCTCTTTTCTTTTGAAGAATGAAAAAGAGCCAATTTCCATTAGAAGCCTCTTTAGTTTTGAAAAAGATTACTCTAACGCAATGTTTCTCTCTCTCTCTCAAACTTCCAGTATTTGCTGCCCAATTTTCAATCATAATTCTCATCGTTCTCCCCTCCGTACAATAACTATGTATTGAATACAATAATAATGTACTCTATGACACTTAAACTGCAGTACGACTTTAATTATAAACCGAACTAATTATCAAGTTGAATGCTAAATTTTGTATAAAACTTTGTATATGACAAGCCTATGGAAATCACCAATAATTATTTAACTTGTTCTTAAAGTAGTATTGATAAATTAAT
The DNA here is from genome assembly GCA_019973935.1 of Trichonephila clavipes. Lineage (NCBI taxonomy): Eukaryota > Metazoa > Arthropoda > Arachnida > Araneae > Nephilidae > Trichonephila > Trichonephila clavipes. The sequence goes on along the minus strand of BMAU01021345.1, from coordinate 752,634 downwards.
CATCAAATACAATGTTCAGCATTGATATATTTATAAGAATATTATATCAATGTAAATGTGTCAGAATATATTTTGTTTTGCTTCTTTTTTCAGTAAATTAATTTTTGTAAATAATCTTTTACTTTCGATATGCACGCCCCAATGGGAAATACGTGATTGCCTTTATAATGTGACCATCATGAATTTAGTCCATTGCATATATAGTACACATTATGTATGCCCACATTAAATGACTGATAAATGGATTTTGAACTCTTTCAAAATCAAGTGGAGATTTGATACAAATTGCACATTTTATATAAGTACCTCTCATTTTTTCGATTGTAATCTGTTTTATAATTTTCTGTAACAGCGTCATTCCTAATAAATACTTGTTTGTTGACTTTTTTTTTAAATTACTTTCTGAATATTCCTTAATAAAGAGAAAGACATTTAATATTTTCTCGGCATTTCAAAAACGTTTTATTATAATAAAACTTTAATGAATATGATAAAGAAGTACTTTTCTCTTGATTAAACTGAGAATAATTAAATGAGGGATATAGTTCATGAGGATTGTAATAATGCACGTTTCTTCTCTTTTCCATATTGTTATTAGAAAATCTTTTCGTAACAAAGGTTTTTGAGACTTTTTAAACTAATAGCATGTTAGAATGTTCGCTTCTCTTAGTGTTAAGGAAGTAAGAAAAACTTTACAGTTAAATAGAGATAGTGGCGCACACAAGGGGGTCCTGAGGGTCCGGACCCCACCCCCAAAGCCCTTGATTTTTTTCCGATTGATTATAATTCTAAGTATATAGTATGTAAAATTTAATTAATTACTTGTTATTAATGATTAATTTTATTAATTAATGCTAATTATTTATTGAATAGTTAGTTCTTTACTGAGTTTTGTTCCCGAAAATTGACAAAATCAAAAGGAGCATGATACAAGAATGGTGAATTTTCGACCCCGGACCTCCCCCCCCTCCTTGAAAAATTCCTGTGTGAGCTACTGAATACACAGAGGTAAAGAATTTCTATTATGTTGAGTCATGCGTTAAGAGTAACATATTTTAATCTCTGAATATTTCGGTGTAAGTACTCTAGTTACACTAATATCATTATGAACATCAGTAATCTTTCCAAGAACAAATTATATAAAAAATTCGATCACAAGTAGTTCGTATAATGTAAAAGTTATTTAGAAAAGAAAAAAAAAAATGGCAGTGTTCTTACTAAGTAAAGATACCATTTCTTAAAAAATAAATTGTACAATTTCTGCATAACACTGTATCGTTCATCGTGATGCAATAAGCTAAATTCATACGACTATGACGTCACATGATAACGCAAATCACGTGTTTGCAGCTAATTAGTTCATGCACTTTGCTCTTGTCCGCGCGCGCGCGTCGCTTCGTCTTTTTACAAAAACTTTCTTTAAAAAAGTAAATATCTGACGACAATAATAACGTTTATAGATAAACAAAATGCAATCGATTTAAAAAATACACGTGCAATACGAGAATTTTTGGCGTGAATACGCCTTTAAAATTTCTTCCATAGGGAAGCAATTAAAAAAACGAATAGCGTAATCGGGAGGGGGGCGGATACAGTTTGGTATATTGCAGCTACATAACTACCATCTCTATCCAAAATTCAGTTACACCACTGGATAGATAATAGATCAAAGAATTTATCACATAAGTAAGGACTGTGAATCATCTTACGCGGAGAAGGGGAGCCATTTTGAGGTAATTTTGCTGCGTATCGAGATTTTCATTTAGTATAACTTTTTGACTCGAAGAAGCTAAGACGTTTGTTTTTATTTCAAGCGACATCTCTGATCAAAATCTAACGATTTTATATAAAACATTAGTGTAAAATAGTGACAATGAATATAATAAGGTGTTAAAATAAAAAATAAAGTATTATCAAAAATATGTATCGTCGACCTAAATAAGTTAATGAAGTTATACACTGCTAGACAATTGCTAAGGACAGATCACAAATTGCTATGTAGCATAACATTAAGCGAGACATGAGGCCTAGTAAGATAAAATATAGTTGCCACACTATTCAGACATTAGAATAAAGAATATTTATTGTTCTGGAAAGTACAAAAGCTGTGAAACATCTGAAAGAAAAAAAATTTTCATTTGATCTGCGTACGGAGAAATGGAACAATGCATCTAAAAGTCAGTAGGCACCTTAAAGAAAGGTATCAGTACGGGATATGTCCACCGTGGAGTGTGATGTAACATTCCACACGTCATACCATACTTTGCACAACATTATCCAGCAGCTGTTGAGACAATTTATGCCATTCCTCTGTGAGTGCACGGATGAGGGTGTTCTTGATTGTCGAAGGATAGTTTCGACCAGCAACTTGCCTCCCCAAAGCATCCCACACATTTTCAATGGGGTTTAGATCTGGAGAACGCGCTGGCCATAAGACACGTTGAATACCCTCACTGTCTAGACAATACTGAACATCGAGTGTTCGATGACATGTTGCGTTGTCGTCCATAAAAACAAATTTATCACCGACAGCCCCACGGAAAAGACGAACATGAGGAAGTAGAACTTCATCAATGTATCGTTGGCCCGTCATAGTCCCATTCGCCACCACATGTATGCGCGTGCGGCCATTGATCATGATGCCGGCCCACACCATGATACTGCATGTCGGATATCGGTCCTTTTCCTGGATATCTTCTGGACGATAAGCAGTACCACTCTCGCGCCAGATCAGTTGGCGTCTACAATCCGATGACAGACTGAACCTACTCTCATCTGAGAATAGTACGCATGCCCAGTCCTGTTCTGTCCAATTAAGATGCTCACGACACCATTGCAAACGGGCAGTGCGGTGCTGTCTGGTCAGTGGGACATACACAACAGGTCTGCGTGCGTATAGTCCTCCTCCCCTCAAACGTCTGGCAACAGTTTTTTGGGAGATCTGCTTTTCTGAGGCAGCAAGAAACTGATTTGCCACCTGCTGAGCTGTGGTGCGCCTGTTCCTTTTTGCTGATAGGACGATATATCTCTCTTCTGCAGCGTCGTACTTCTAACACGACCTCCCCCGTGCCGTCTACTACACATGCCAGTAGTTTTAAATGACTTCCACAGCCATGAAACAATGCTGTGAGCGATGTCGAACTCCCTGGCAACATCTGTTATTTTTCGCCCTTCTTCGATCTTTCCAATAATTCGGCCACGCATAAAATCATCTATGTGATGTCGGCAAGACATGCCAAAAATTTTAAGTTCGTCTATTAAATCTTTCCTGTAAAACTTTGACTTGAAACAACAACTGTCCACACGCGTCAAAACCTTTAAAGCTCTTATGAACGCTATCACGTGATGAACAGACGAGGAAAAAGAAATTGCATACTCATACTTATTACTAATATCCCGCACTTATTCTAATTTTCCCCATTTTGCTTCCTTTTATTTTATGGTTGCTATGGATGATAGTGTTATCCGTCCTTAGCAATTGTCCAGCAGTGTATTATAACACAGTAATTATTTGTTTACTTGATTTCTTTCCTTAACCCATTGATCGGAAATAGTTGCAATCATAAACAAAAAACGTGGAAACCCGGAGGACTTCTTAGTGTTCAAACATGATTATGACATAAATAAATAATATTTTATAACACACAGCCACACCCTCTTTTTTTAAAAAAAAATTTAAAAAACTTTTCGAAGAATTTTAGCAATGGAACATATTTACATAATTTATTTATTTTTTTTAAAAATTATATCACAACTTTACAAGTAGAACAAGATGAACAAGTCTGGTGTAATTTTGTTTTGAATTCAATGGAGAACACGTGATTGTACTTATCATGTAACCATCGTGAATTCAGGCCATTATTATTTCGCATTGAAACTAATATGTCACGTTTTCCTGTCACATTCGCATAGTAACTTAAGAAAAGCCTTTATGAAATGTATTCAGTACTGATACTATTTTTGATTCCATGTAATATTTCACACGCGTGGAATTTTGTGAAGCGCTGTTTGCAATTCGCCAAATTTTTTGATGGTTATTCACAATAATATTAGTAAATAATTAATCGTCTGCTCTCCTTCTCTCTTTTAAATGCAAAGTAATACAGAATGAGCTATTAATGGATTTACCAGATAAAAAACAGAAATTTTAAAGGAAAAACTACAAAACATTTGGGCAATTTTCTTTAAAAGAAGTGTTTAAAAATTATTCCTGTTATTTTAAGACCCATAATAATTTTTTAACTGAATGAGATTTCGCAACTACATAGATAAAAACATCGCTCAGTTGAATGCTTAGAATTTTTTCATCATTCATTATAAAATCATTTATTCTTCTCGAAAGTCCTGTAGCAGAATTTACAGCACTAAGCCTAAAGAATGTATTTATTGTGGAATACATACCTCGCGAGCAGTAAGAAAAAGAAGGGAAAAAAATAATTCCTTTTTATTATGATTCCAATGGTAATAGAAGAGTACGTTTTATTTTATTCTTGACTTGCATCGTCGTAATATTGCTTTTGTGGCCACAGTAAGAAGAGGGGAGGGAAGAATTTAAAATTTTTGTCGTGTATTAGCAGAGGGAGGGCATATTTCACAGAGGAACGACTTGTGCGGGCCGGTCGAGGAGATAAAAAAAAAAGGCAAACTCCCGGAGTATCACAAAGAGAAATCTCCATATTTTATTAAATTCCGCATACTTCTTGCGAGGGAAAGAATGTCCGTGATGCTATGTAAATCAATTCTGGGTCCTCGGGAGCAGTAAAATATGTCCATGCATAAAGAAAGCACTTCACTGTGGAAATATGTACACTCCAACCAAAATACCCGACGGCGAGGAAACTGAATTTTCGGATACACGCCGATTCAATTACATCTGCATTCTCAGAGCGCTGTTTACAGACCTCAGTCCCAACACACACAGCCTTTGATTTGGATTCAACCACAAGACAAATACTCCAAACGGTTGGTTTGTAATCGTCCGACGAATACGCAGAAGGGGGGGCAGAAGACTATAGAACAAAGGTCGCCAAAGTGGTGGTTCACGAGAAAATTTAGCTGGCCCCCAGAAAAATGTGGAATATACTTACTCATCAAGTGAGTTATGTTTTAAGATGTATTGAAACACAATTCAATTCATTACAATAGGTAAAATGTTATAAAAACGTTACTTCATAGAATAACGCCGCGGTAAATAAGTGAAATACCCTTTTAGTGAATAGTCGATGGAAATTCTGATTCTATCTCCACAACTTATTTATGTGAAAATGCCTTTTGATCTGTCACAGCCAGCAAAACACGGTACGGATCTCAGCCTGAAATAAATGCAGTTATCCGTCTTGTGGTAACAACATTGTGTGTGTGGATCCAAAAATCCATTATCTTATTTTAATTAAGAAGACACATCCATCACACTAGGAATGTATAATGCTAAAAAGTTTGATATACTTAAAACCATTTTTAATTTTTTGTTTTTACAGTTCTTATTTATTTTATTATGCTTTATTAATAAAGCTTTCATAATTCGGTTACAACAAATAGTTTCACTTTATTAATCAGGTACATTTTATGTCTTCTTATATCACAATTTGTTTAGTAAATATATTTAACATATAAAAAATACTATTAGTGGTCCGTGGTATTTAAATTATGAATTTACTAGTCCGTGAGGTGAAAAGGTTCGGCGACCACGCGACCACTGCTATAGAGTTGTCATACGTCCAGATTAGGTGTAGTATCTTGTGACGTACTCGTTTCGAAACGAGTTTCACTCTTTCAGGGCAATACTAGAATGAGTTTTGGTGCACGTGTAGCTGGGGTTCATTACTTTTATTTAGAGTCTGGACTTTGGAGCCAATGAGACTGCACATACAATAGTCTGGCCATACTACTGTGGACGAGATGGCTTCGGATGCAACAGGCTGTCACCTTACATATACAATGGCGAATTGTCAACAAAGGCGGTGAGGGTGGGCTGAAAGGGCTTGTCAGTCGGACCATGTGTCTGACACCTGCAGGTTTGTGAAGAAACCAGGGGAGAGGACGATTGGCGAATTATGCGCCAATGGTGTTCTTATAAGTTGAGGATCAAGGATAGACTAATATGGGCCCACCAATGAGAAAGCGTGAGGGGTGGAAAATGGACTGCCCTTGATGTTTTAAAAGGTCTGGTGAAACCGAAAAGAAGGGAAGAAAAAAGAAAGAAAAGAAAAGATCGAAAAAACGAGGGCTGGTCGTTTTCTGAAAGCGGGGAAAAGGAGGATCTCGGATTTTTGGACCGTGATGCTGATCAGGAGACTTTGGCGAGGAAAAAACGCCTTGAGGACCGTACCGAGACAAGCGGTGGAGAAATCGACGTCAGAAAGGGGGTTATCACACTGGTTAGGCACAGAGACAATTAAATACCTACTTTAATTTAATTACCCTGTTGGAGAAAAAATTAAAAGTATTTTTTTTTTACTCCCACGACTTGCTGTGTGTGTTTTTTATGCTACCTTCTCAAGTAGCTACAATCTAAACAACTTCATTTCAATGAAAATTAAGGTAACAAATACAAAGATGTGTGGCAATTGATTTTTAATATGAGATGTATAGATTCTAGGCATGCGAATGCTACACTTATTCTTTCGTTTCTTCCCTTTTGACATTGCCATCAGGGAGGTCTTAAGGTATAAGCCAACTGAGCCTGGGAACAGGTCCCGCCCACGGTGGACTAATCTTTTTGTCCTCGACTCAGACTAAAAAGACCATGATTCTGATAGTTTTAATGACCAAATATTATTCCCATAGATATTCACCTAAAACAAGGATTTTCAAACTGCATGTCAATTGGCAAAAGTGATAAGACTGCATTATTACGTGATGACCGTTGTCCATGTTTAAGCCTAGCTCTAATACCATAAACAACCATTCAATTCATTTAGTCAAAGTGGCAGTAATTATACGAAATAACGTTTTTTTCGTGTATTTCATTTAGTTTTTTTTTCAGTCACTCCAACATGTCAATAAAAAAAGTGATACAAATTAAAATGTGTTAAGAGATTTGTACTTAAAAAAAATCAAAATGTTTGGAATTTCAATGATATTGCATTCCTCAAAATTGTCATGAAGAATGATAAAAAATAAATATTTCGGAAGTAGGATAAAGCATTATTTCTAATTTATAAATCAACAAGAAATTTATTAAATTTTGGTAATTTTTTTTTAAAGTAGTATATTTTTATAGTCAAATGAACTTATTTACTTTTATTATTCCGAGTACATGTAACAATTCACTGCCACTGTGTTTACGATATAAAATAACCATGCAAGTATCTTCAGTAAAGAAAGTACCAAAGTAGAGATAATGTGATTGGCGGTGTGGTATCGATATAAACCAGTAATAGCCACCACGCGATGACGATAGTTTTGACGTGCTGGCTAAGATACTCGTTTTCGGAACGGAAGGTACCCAGATAAAAACCTCCTTCACTGGTGAACCTGGCCGTGCAAAGAAAACCGCAGCAGTCGTGGCGCCATCTATCCACCGCAAAAGCAACCAAGCCGTCAGACACATGTTGCAATTAAGCCGTCACACACGACTATGCAACCCACAAAGCTCTCGCGCACGAATGACGCTACCTCGAGCCGTTACGCACGAATGACGCTACCTCGAGCCGTTACGCACGAATGACGCCACCTACAAGCCGTCAAGCACGAATGACGTACCCCATAAAGCCGTCGCACTAAAAGTGACGGAACTGCTCACACGCTTACCACGAATATGGTATCGTTTGCCTATTTGCCGAATCACTGGCATGGAAGTAGTGTGGCAGTGAGATATCGATATAAACCAGTAATAACCATATCTCTCTCTCTCACGCGATGACAACCATTTTAGCGAGGTGGCTTAGATTCTCTTTTTCGGAACGGAAAATACCCAAATCGAATCTTCCTTCATGTTTACGTATAGATCGACTATGACGTGCCCTCTAACTACAACCTGTTAAGAATCCCCTAATGAATTTGAATCGTAATCGCCAGAGGGCGTCTAAACGCTTTTGAAAGTAGAAACTTTGCTTTTGCTTACAATCACTCTGTACTCCGAACGTAGTTTGACCAGCTTTAAGGTGTCAGGCCTTATAAATCTGGATATAATAAATTGTTAAGTTTTTTCACCCTCTGGCAGTTACTATGAGAATTTGTTAGGGAATTCTTAATACAGCCATGTCATTTGGTATCCAAAGATTCTAATTGTCATCCCTCAATAAAAAAAAGATCCCTCAAAACTAAAATCCTAGCAATAAGAGGTCACATTTTACGTAACTTCAAATATCTTCAAAAACTTATATTAGGACATCAAAAAATTATTTATTACTTTAAATAAATTTTCTCCGTTCCAGCCTTAAGCTACTTTTCTGAAGAGATCAAATCCTCAGTAAAGCTCTTGAAAGTTAATCCGTATTAAATATTTTTGATGTACAAACAAGGAGGTTTATGGTAGAACGTGTTCAGTTCTTCTACAGATTAATACTATGCATACATTTTTCATAGAATAAAAATTAGTTTACCAGCTGTAACAGTTTCAACTGGTTCCAAAATATTCCCAAAATAAAGCCAAGTTACGAAGTAGTAAAATCTATAAAAAAAGGGGGAAGGGGAGAGTCATTATAGTTTTAAAATTTGAGTTTTTTTACCGTATTTCCTGTCACCCTGTCTATTTGGTTACTTTATGTTGATATGAAAATTAAAAGAGTGATGCGTCCATCTGTTGGTAAGAAAATGCGTTATTTTCCACAGGTGCTTTTTATTTTAGACCAATAAGAACTTCAAAAGATATTCCTGGTTACCGAATTAGATTATTAAGCAACTAAGTGCATTGCTGATCAAAGCAGGCATGAATGGCAATGGAAAAATTTATACCACACACATTTAAATGTTCTATTTTATGCTACATATTAACTACTATCGTTGTTCGGGAATTTAAATTTTCTTAGTACAAATAAATTAATTAAATTATCCAAATTTTTGCCTATTATTCCTTACCTATGTATTATGGATGCTGCTAGGTCATTCTTCTTTACTTCTCCATAATTCAGAATAATTATTTTCTGATACTTGCTTTTGCTTAACTGTAAGACGTTAACCCTAACAAATATTAATAAAAATGCAATTAGTAATTCAAAAGATATTATATAACTTTAAAAATGCGCCAAAAAATAAACATTTTGGAATTTAATCAAAAATAAATATTTTACTAACTTTGAAAACATATTTTATCAAAGCAAACGATTCTCTCCGCAACAGTGTGTTACAATATCAAATTAATTAGACTCCAAAAAAGAGCAGAAAAGCAGCCATAACCTAGATTAACCCCTGTTTTGACAACAGAAAATGTCGCCAAATTTTAGCTTAATTTTTGTGCCAAATTTGCAACCCTGTCAAAACAAGAAAATTAACCCTATCCAGACTGGTTTTTCTACTGATTCTCTCACCAAAGTCGGTAAATTTTCAAAGATTACAGTTTCACAAAATTTTGTTTACACCAATATATCAGGGGTCTAAAATAGGACTTGGACTACAAATCAAGAATAAAGATTTTGAAAATTTCTAGATAAAACTGTCTGCTTACTATTATTTTAAAATGAAATACACATTCTATTTTTTGTCGTGTCTTCATAATCTGTCATGTCTATTAATTATTATAATTATATACGTTTAAAAAGAGTGGTAAGTGTTTTAAGAGATTTTTATTTCAAATTAAAAATACTTAGGTTTATAAAATTTCATTATTATAATTTTCTTTCTCAATCTCTGTCTTTCTCCCCCCCTTTTTTTTTTTTGAGGATTTCTCGCGATTTCCACTAAATCTCCTTTTGGGTTTCTTTGGGGCCAGAATGACAAATCCTTCCAACCAATTTCAGAAGGGAAACGTGAGAAATATTCAAATTAGAGATCTTATAAATAGTAGAAGTTTAGCATACGTGGCGTGGCTACGGGAAGTAATTATACGAGGTCTATGTGCACAAGTGATTAAGTTAAAGTGGGAGGCAATCCCGCGTTAAAGATTTAATATATCCGGCCATTACGCTCAAGTTAAAGGTGGATACCATTCCACTTGAATTAAAGCAACGTCAGTTAGGATTCAAGTGTGTTGCTGCTTATCCTAAATAGAGATTTAAGAACATTTATTTATACTAGGAACATTGTGTTTATTGAGACTAGATTAGCCGGTAAAGTTAAGCATAGTGGTCAGTGACGCGATTATTTAGTAATGCGTATTGTGTGTCCCATCACCACAGATACACTTAGTTTAAATATAAATATTATCATTGTATAGTGTTTAAGTTAAGATCTTAATAAAGAAACTTTAAGATTATGGCAACGTCTGGTTCTTCATTCACTCCCACATCTCTATGTCGCGAGGATAATGTAGAAGTAGGGCATCCCACACGGGCAAATGCCTTACACATTTATTACCTGCAAATGCAGTAGCGAAAGCTATAATATAAGTATTTCATTATATACACACAGTATTTTTACTATGATAGATGAAACACATAAAAATACATACATTTTACACATAATAGTTTTTTTTTTATAAATATTCAACGAAAATAATTACAAAGGCATTAAAGTAACTCATTTTTTTAACACTAAATTTACTTTGACACTTTGCTTAACTTGATACAATACACATTCGAAAAACAATCTTTGAAACCCGTTATAACCTTTTCCCTGATTATCTTTTCTAAAAGAAATATTTATTTCGTTTGTTTTTTTTCTTTTCAAGCTCTGCATCCAATCATTCCGTTCGATTAGATTAAAAGGTATTTCAAAAACTCCGTCCGTGTAAACATTTCATTTTAAAGCTTTCCTCGACCGAAGCCTCGACTCAAAGATCAGAACTCCAAGTCAGGTAAAAAAAAAAGTTGCTTTCCTGTTTTTTTTCCCCCTTAGAAGAGAGCGCTTCCGATTCGAAACTGGGAAAACAAAATGTCAGGTCTGTCAGAAGCGATATCTTCTTCTGCAGTTCCATCCGTTTTGGATCGTCAATCAAAAGGACTTCCAAAAATAGTCTGGAATTTCTCCTTCTTTAGAAAAGAACCTTTTGTTGCCAGGGGAAAACTTGGAAAGGATTTTCTCTCTTTTTGTGATTAATTTCGTTGGAGACTCGCGGAAGGTAAACAGAGAGGGGCAAAAGCAAACAAGGGCATACTTCTTTTTTTTTACTTCGTATTTATGCATTTACAAAAAAGAAGGAAGAAAATGTTGCGAGAAGACCTTCACACACAGAAGAATTATACTTCTCTGATAAAATATTTCTTTAAAATCAAATTTACTTACGTATTTTGGGCGTGTGTGCGTGTATTATTCTATATAAAACGCGGGGGGAGGGATGCATGAATTCTGGGTTTTCTACAATTCGACTGAAGTATTTTATTATTGTCTGAGCGTGGTAAGAAAATAATAGACTTTGGAAAAAGAACATTTTTTCACCTAATTATTTAAATGTTTTATAATATTAAAAAATACACTAGTGTGCAAAAATTAAGGAGGAAGATGATAAATTAGAGTAATAGCCGAACGATTTGGCTTGACATATTCCCTGATGCATGAGAAAACCAACTAAAGCATAGCCTCAGCATTTTGGAGAATATAGTTGCAGCATGATAAGCAAAACGAGTGTTTGGAAACCATAAAACACATTGATAGTGTAAGCTCGGTATTTCGGTGAAAGCTGTTGTACGTCACATATGAATTTAAACAACCGACATCGAGTTTCTATCCAATGTGATTTGTCCGACAGGCAATCTTGTACCTAGGGACGTCTTACGGCCTTAACTAACTGGGAAAAGACCTAGGGCATCACCCTTTGTGGTGGCATTGGTTCATTCTCGACTCTTTCTTTATAAGATAATGTCTGTGAACCAGATAATTTTAATGTGATCAAATATTATTCCCGTAAAATTCTCTCCGAAAAACAGGGATTTTCAAACTGCATGTCAAATGGTAAAAATGTTAAGACTGCTGTACATGTCTAGGCATATGCCTAATACCATAAACAATCATTCTACTCATTTAGTTGAAATGCGGTCTTCGGTCGAGCCAATGTGTGCCTAGGTTTTTGAAATTGCGATTCGTGCACATTTATTTGCTTGAAATTACCGTTTGAACGAACATTTGACAATGCATGCTTCCGTCTACTTTTAAAGATCTCAGGTACTGCCTACTTTAGCATAGGGCCCCAGGACCTCCAAAAATCGTAAGATTCCTCTAGGCCCAGTGCCTCAGTGTCGTAAGACGTCTCTACTTATATGCGATATCTGGATGACCTCGCTGAGGTTGAATCACTTAAAGGACGGAAAAATCAAAGTGTGACCAGAGTGGATGTGGATACCGGTTTTCTCATATCGTTTTGTCACGAGTTTGGAAAGCATTTCAAACTACGGGACTGCTGTTCGAAGCCTCAACAGTGATCATCGAAGAGTAATCACAAAGTGGACGACCCATGCATTGTCCACAGGCACGGACGTCTTAAGGCTCGGGCCTGGGGCCCTTGTTCTCGACTCAGTCTCAAGAAATTCCTAAATGGTGGACTATTTGCAAGCTGAACGAACTATTCTTTATATGTTAGAATACATTTATTCCACAAACATCTGATTGTTTCTAACGAGAAAAATAGTTCAACTTGTTGCTAATTTTGCTGTTTTTAACCCCCTCCAAGGCTTTTTTTATTATCAAATTAAGTGCATACAATGGATTTAAAACATTTTGAGATGTGATCCTTTATATTTTTAAAACCGTAGCAAATTTTTTTCTTCACAACAATTACTTCAACAAGGTGGATTGTCTCTCTCTCTCCTCTGCTAAATTCTCTATCCTTCCTATCCTCACTGTGACGAAGTATTCTAAAAAATGCTGCTTGTTAAATCGGTTGTGGACTTTCATAGCCTTCTTGATTTATGTTTGTTTATTGACTTCCAGCACAAAAGCGACACGAGGGATATTGGAGAAGAATATCGTAATTTTGAAACACAGTCAAGTGGCAAGGGCAACATCTGAGTTGTCACCCCCCTCTCCAATCTCCACTCTACACCAATGTGCGGACTTATATCCCCAACAGATTTAACGTACTTCAGCCCTTCGACTCGGCAGGTTTTCAGTGGCACAGGACTCGATAGAAAAAGAAAGGCAAATCCATGAATATACTGAGCAACTGAGACTTACCAGGGTATCTTTGTTGCGTTGTTTTAAAATATGATCGAACTCAGTTTAGGCTTAACATTGGTTTTTAACCATGATTTAATCTGCCTTCTACAAATTCATGTATTAAAAGATTCACTTCTATCACAGTATAGATCTATTTTTTTTAAATAAAGTAGTACAAAAAATATGAAGAACGAGAACTAAACTCATTTTAGCATTGTATAAAACAGGGAAGCAACTATTTACCCATATATTTTTAAAAATATCGCTTAGTAAAATGTATTTCAAATTGATTAAATGTTAAAAAACGTTTATAATTATTTAACAGTGGTATAAAGAAAATGATACTGATTTCCATTAGTTGGAAACTTAAAAAAAAGTGTATATTTCTCATTTATCTTCAATCCTTTATTTTATAATTTAAAAGTGTATAAACGTTTTTCAAAAAATAAAAACACCTCTTTAAGTTAAAATTATATATATTTTTTTAAATACAGTAATAATGCTCAGTAAAACAACGTATGCTTCATTTGAAGATAGCCAAAACTTTCTGATAACATTTTAAGAAAATTTTCTACCTATGCATTTGGAACTCTTTTAAAATATTTCAGCTAAAATATTAATAATTTCTTCATAGAAAAAGACAGTTTTCAGTGCTTCTATCTTATTTTATTTAGATTTATGTAAGATTTTACTAAAAACTCATCTCAGGGGAATATTTTATACTTTCTGATACTCGTACTTCCTGTTTGACTTCGAAATCCTCCTGCTTATTCCATTGAGAAAAATATTCCTGTCAGGGAGATCTTATGAAATTTAAAATACTCTCTCTTTTTACTTGCATTATGTATTGATTCAAAGTGTGCTTTTAAAAGTAGTTCGCGCTTTACTTTGGAAAGAAACTCTGAGTGCATTTTTGAAATTGCTTTTGGGAAATTTTCAGCCATTCGGACTAAAGATGCTCATCTGCATTTCGCGAGACAGGTGAAGGCTTTCCTTGTATGCAAATCCCCGGACGAAAAACAATACTCGGCCTTTCTCTTTAATTAAAAGCCATTACTCGCCCGTCAGACCGACTCTGGGGCTATTAAAATAATTAAATTGAACATCGTCGGGTGGTCCCAAGGAATTTTGTTCTTTCTCCCATAAATTAGTTTAAATCTCAAAAGGTGGTCGTCTCGCAGTGATTAAAAACAAACTGTTTGAAAAAGAATACTTGCGAGGGAGGATGTTTTTTTCTTTTTCTGACATTTTCTGAGGATTCATCTTGTGGTCGTGACATTCCATTCGTCTCTTCTCTTGAAGGAAGTGAATAATGATTCGGAGAACACAAACGCACAAGCCTTAAGGAGCCTGGACGAGAACTATCAATAAACCTCGGTTTAAGTCAATGCAAAACAAATGCAGATTCTTCCTTCTTCAGAATTTATATTCGAAACAGCCACACCTCTAACATAAAATATGTGTGCATTATTAGTTTTTTATGAGTGTTTATTTAGCTAGACTGAAATTTTATGAAAAATAAAAGGTGAACCCCTGATTATAAATACTTATTGTGCTCAAGCTACTATAATTAGATATATAGATATGTTGTAAATACTGTTTTGAATTCGTTTATAAGACCATTTACCTCAGCAAATTGCAAAGTGAGTGCCCTTGGTAGCTCGGAAAATGGCTAAGTGGCGGCGGTATTCCAGTTCCCGTCAAGTTTTCTTAACACACATCTTAGACACGCGCATATTTAGAACAATCGGCTAGGAAAATTTTTCAAGAAGCTGTCAGGGTGACAGGTTGCTGTAAACAGAACGATGCGCTTTGATGTCAGCCGTGCCTTATCTTCACATTGAAAAAATACTTGCTGATTTTTCTGCTTCAGAAAACGTCCAAGAAAATTTTATTCCTCTAGAGCTTTTGTTGACGGTCATAAACAGAAATGGGGCCCTATTCTGTTTAAAATTCTGATGCGTTTGACGAAGCCAAGACTGCTATCTTGTTTATGACATAAGTAGCCGAAGATATACATTGGCTGGAATTTCAAGAGATTTTTATTTGGAGCAATTCCTTCAGCTCACTGGGAAAAAGTTGTTCTTAGCCTTTGCTATGGCAACTAGGCAAAAATTGCTCAGAATAGTTGCTTTAAAAAAATTTGCTCCTTATACGTATATGTGTGATAAGGCTTTTAATGTGTATTTTGTTACGTTGCCTATTTCTTTAAATATTTCATACCACTGCTTTAATGATTTTGCATCAGAAAACAACGTATGAGAACGTCCATAATAATGACGGAAATTTACGCTGAATGTCAATGGGAGAATTCACTATGAGGAATTAAATCACACACTAGGCTTTCTTTTGAATCGATGCCATTTCGGCAGAAAATGATATCTTCCTTACAAATTCTAATTATTTCACTGAGTCACTCTTGAAAGAGCATTCCCGTCATCTATCACACAAAAAACTACTAAAGCAGACCTATCCAGCGATGCAAAAGTTATATTGAAAAATTAAACGGTAACTTTGTAATGATTTTTTTATATTCAGGGGAAGACCTTTGGTCCATCCAATAATTTCGTATCAATGTTTCGTTATCTATCAATGTATGTGTAAAATTTTACCTTGAAGGAAGAATTCTAATTTGAAACAATATTGCATTGTTCACTTTGAATGACTCCATCATTGTTATGTTGGGCCAATAAACGAGAACACCTATTTATTTTTGGGGAAAAAATCAGCTAGCAGCAACATTACAGGACGAAGACACGCAACAAGCAGACAAGGCAAAAAACTAGCAACTATCGATTACAGAGCTCTTTTTCGAGGATGCTCTGTGGTAGCCTACTGTTCATGGTCGTGAACTCATGCCGCCAATATCGAGTCACGAACTTAGAACTTAGTGACACTGAGGATCAACCGCATAGAAGGTATGATGAGCGTAAAATTTGTCGAGATTCAAAGTCCTGGGAAAAAATATATAGTTTCTATACAATGTCACTTACTTAGCATTCACACACATCCGGAGTTTATTAGACGAAGCAATTATTGCAGAGAATGCAGTACCGGTTTATCTACTGGGTGCTTTAAGTGGGCGCCCACCAGATAACTGATTAACCAGATATACTGGTTATAAATTTCGATCCTCCAGTGCCAAGGGAGCCTGTAAATCTTCTGCACCCAGGGCCCAAAATGAGCCTAAATAGGCACTCAGGGAATGCACAGAAATTTTAATTAATCCAACAAAGGAGATCGTTTTTCTTTATCATCGAATATTTCACGAGTTTACTTTGGCAATACTCTGCATGCTTCCTCTGGTTGCCCTACACGATATAAGTAAGAATTTTCAAGACATTCTCATAAGCCAAACACGGTGACATATCTGTTTTTTTTTTAGTGAACTCAAAAGTGGAATAGTTAAACACAGATTTAAAAGTATCACTTTATGTAAGATATGAAACGCTTAATTCTCTAAATATTATTTTAAAATTGCATTATTTCGTTGAAAACTTTCCATTAGGTACAAAAGGGTATAAAAATTAATGTAACTTACTGTCATGGCCAGATTTGTTACCAAATTATTATTTCTCATTGAAGTTTATCTTTGTTGTCAAAAAACATCAAATTGTCCAAACTTTTTCTAGGATAGAATTTTAAAGAAACAGCAATTTAATATTAAGTATCATTTTACATCAACTTCTACAGAAAGGAAGAAGGGAAAAAAGAAAGAAGAGCAATTATCATTTTTTTATTTCACTTTGCTCCAATATGGAGTCTAGGCAGAACTATCTATTATCATGCAACCCATGCACATGGCAATTTCTTTCAGTATTCAACGTAGAGCTCGGCATCTTTTTTTTATTCAACGAATCAAAATATCTGAGACGAAGATTAATGGAAAAAGTCGGAAGCTCCCTTTTAAAATAAATCGATTCCAATGCATTGTTTAGCCTCCAATCGTTGACTTTCCAAATGCACAGTGACAGCTCTTTATAAAAGGCTTCCGTGATTTGCAAATAGTTGATTTGCTTCTTGATTTGTTCAGATGCCTTCACTTTAATCCTTTGTAATATTTCATGCGTATATCTAACATCTTGTATGCCATTCTGTGTGTGCCGAGTTTTCTTCTTCTTTCTTTCTTTCTTTTTGGAGTTTGAACAGTTTTCTCTTGTATCAAAGAAAACTGTCTTTTCTTTTTCAGAGTTCTTTTAAAAGAAAAAAAAAAATGTTATCATTTATGATTTCAATGTATCGGTTAAATAATATGTATTTTTTTTTTCATTTTTAGTTTTTCAATGTCATATGCCCGAGATTTTTTGTGCTTTTCAATATAAAGAGATTTATAAATCATAAAAGAAAAAAAAGGAAAGAAAAGTATTTTTTTATTCTTTACACATTTTATAGTTTTATTTTTTAAACTTCCATCGGATATTCCTATGGAGTTATTCATGAAAAAGTTTTTATAGTTTTAAACCGGAATCAACGATTGATAAAATTCATTATTTCTACTAGTTTTTAGTACATAAGATTGGAAGCAACTTTGATGTGAATAATTCAAAATGCACTGAAAAGTAAAAATTTAAGAGTAAATAAGGCTTTTAAACATCAAAATTAATCACATGTATTTACGGCTGTATAATCCTAAATTTTCATTTACTTTTCCCATAGTTCATTATATGTTTAAAAACATGAAATTGTACAGTTAAGTAGCGTGTGCGTTATAAATTTAACTTTATAATGAATTTTTATCGTTATAAATATTGGAAGTACATCATTATTTGTATTTATTTATCTTTTGAATAGCAACGTTAGTTATAAAACTATAGAATTAATTTTTTCTATGAGTTTCACAGGGAAAATAACTATATCGTTATTTGTGAATGGCAAAACAGTTGTTTTTGGATATATTTAGTTTGCTCGACTGCTATAAAAAGAGATGTTTGAAATAAAGTTTCGATGATCTTTAAAAGATTATTTGTCTTTTTAACTAAAATTACTAGCTATCGTAGATAGTACATGATTTAATTCAAACTATTTCTTCTCTTTTTAGAAGTGTAGAGAGAAAATAACTTAGTTTTCATTACAATTATTATTTTAGAAAGCTAAGAAAATTAGCTTCCATTTTTTTCTTTTGGAAACTTTAACAATAACTCTATATAAGTCATCGAAGATCATATAAATCAGGAGTTTTCAAACTGTGTTCTACGTAACCCTAGGGTTCTAGAAGACATTTCAAGGGGTTCCACGAGTCAAAAAAAAAAGTCGAAAAAAATATATATAAATGTGTGTGCAAAATAGATTCAAGTTTTCTAAGGAGCTCATCCTGTTCCTCAAAAAATTAACATTCAAGAACACACATCACTATTTTATTTTTATGTAATAATTTTATATTTTGAAATACTTTTAAACTTTTAGTATTATATAATAAAAAATATCAAAGCATTTTATTTTTATGTCTACTACCTACTTGTTTTTTACTACTACTACTTACATGGATTTTCTATTGTTCACTATCCTGGGTTTCATGAAATGATTCCATACTCGTTAGCACAATGTCTTGGTAAACTAAACAATTTTCTAATAAAAAATTCACCCTTTTGTAATTGTGAAGGAAAAACCAATAATAAAGGAGTAAGAAAAGCTTATCAACATACTCACTGTTAAAATCTAAATTCAAGCAAGAAGAGCCTCTAAATTTTAGGTTCCAAATTCATGCGGAACACACTGTACCTCTTAGACACCTATAAACATTTTAATGTAAATCAAAACAACGTATTTAAGGTATCCGACAACATTCGGAACCATGATTTAAAAAAAATGCTTAAATGGATAATTTTCATGATATTTAGTGTCACTCAGATTAGAATACATGCATAAAATTGTTTAAAGGCCATTTTGACAAAAAAATTATTTAAATATAATATTTTGGTAAAAAATTAACTTAGAATAATCCTTTTTCCAAATGTTCTCCTTTTGTGAAAAATGGTTCTATTATAATAATATTCTGCCTGTATATAGCTCAGAGATCTCTACAGAGGCTCAACTAGAATTTTTGAAAAATTCACATTATTTTCAGAGTTACCACCAATTGAAATAACTATTCGTGTTTTTTTCTTAAAATTGCTCCCCTTTGTTGTCGTAAAATATGAATATATATAAACCAACTTATAAGTTATATATTTCAAAAATTTTAGTTGAGCCTCTGTACTGAGGTAGGAGTTATATACAGGCAAAATATTATTATAATAGAATCATTTTTCACAAAAAGGAGAACATTTTGAAAAAAGATTATTCTAAGTTAATTTTTGGCCAAAATATTGTATTTAAATAAATATTTTTTTGTCAAAATGTTCTTAAAACAATTTTATGCATATATTCTAATCTAAGTGACACTAAATATCATGAAAACTATCCATTTATGCGCTTTTGAAAATCACGGTTCCGAACGTAGTTGGATACCTTAACTATAAAATGTTTCTTAATGTGAGTGGCAACAAAAGCAAAGTATAAAAACAAATTAAACGCAGCATATGAATGCGACTGATAATTTCCTTAGATCTAGAATTCGACAGTTTGTGTGAGAAAAGGCAAACATATATCCCAATTACTAAATACTGCGCATGAGTAGGTGAGATATGGATCATAAATTAATATAACTAATGAGTTAATTGCTTTACAATTTAGTAAAAAATGCAATGGTTTTTTAATTTCCAACATAAAGAACCTATAATATGTGGATCTACTTTAAATATTATTTTAAGATATATTCTAAGTGTGTGGTAGGAATGGGGTTCCCCGAAAATACCTGATAGGGTTTCGTGAGTGAAAATATTGCTAGACCACTGATCTAAATCAATTTAGGTATTCGACTACTTTGGGAACCCTGACTTTGCAAAAGCGTATAAATGGATAATAATTATGATATTTAGTGTCATTTAGATTAGAAAATGCATGTAAAATTGTTTTAAGAATAGTATTACAATAAAAAATTATTTAAGTAAAATATTTTGACAAAAAATGAACATAGAAGGACCCATTTTCAAAATGTTTTCCTTTCGTGAAAAAGGGTTCTATTATAATAATATTTTGCCTGTGCATAGCTCAGACCACTGTACAGAGGCTCAACTAGAATGTTTGAAATATATAACTTAGAAGTGGGTTTATCCGTGTTTTACGACAACAGAGGGGAAACATTTTAAAAAAAAAACGCAGATAATTATTTCAATTTGTTGTAACTCTGAAAATAATTTAATTTTTTTAAAAAGATTACTTCAAACCCTCTGGAGAAGTCTTTACTTTATATAAGCAAAATATTATTATTTTAGAAGCATTTTTCACAAAGGGAGAACATTTGGAAAAAAACATTATTCTAAGTTAATTTTTTTCCAAAATATTGCATTTAATTAATTCTTTTTGTCAAAATGTCCTTAAAACAATTTTATATATGTATTCTAATCTAAGTGACATTAAATATCATGGAAATTATCCATTTATGCACTTTTTTGTAAAATCACGGTTCCGAACGTAGTCGGATACCTTAAGATATTTTTATAAATCGAATTACTCTGCACTCCGACACACAGAATACTCGAAGGGAAGAAAAATAAGATATAATTTTACTTAAGATTATTATATGTAATATTTACCATTAGAGAGAAAGCTAGAATTTAAATAATTTGAATTCCATTTAGCAAGTTATTATTATAAAGTTGCAAGTCTACAAATTAAATGTTTTCCACTTTAATTTGCTTAGAAATTTGGTAAAACTGCAAAACTACTTTCGGCATACTTATTTATAACGGGGTCCATTTACCGCAAACCTTAGAAGATGCACAGTATGTCTGCCTATTCCAAGCTCTGAAGCCTCTCAATGTTGGAGGGTCAAAAGTTGCCAGAAACTGGTCTATGCAATCCACAGCCCACCAACCCCTAGAGCATCCAAGCCATATGACACTGAAGGCTTTACATTTTGTGGATGAAGAGAAGGGTCACAGAAAATGAATCTTATTTCCGATAAAAACAGCACTTCTCAAACTGGGGGGGCACGCTCCCTTAGGGGACCGTGATAGCCCTAGAAGGGAGCGCAAGCATATTGAAAAGCCGAGAACAAAAGATTATTTCGAAAAATTATTAACTTTTTGAAAGTAAAACAAACAAAATATATTCTGTCATAATGAAAAAAAATACATTTACATTGATTTAATACACTTATAAATGTATCAGTACTGCACAATGAACTTTATAATTATCTTAAGGGTGTGACTGGCTTACGCGTTTTTTTCATTAACATGTCTCCCCAAAGCATCCTACACATTTTCAATGGGGTTTAGATCTGGAGAACGCGCTGGCCATACGAGACGTTGAATACCCTCGCTGTGTAGACAATCCTGAACAGCGAGTGTTCGATGACATGTTGCGTTGTCGTCCATAAAAACAAATTTATCACCGACAGCACCACGGAAAAGACGAACATGAGGAAGTAGAACTTCATCAATGTATCGTTGGCCCGTCATAGTCCCATTCGCAACCACATGTAGGCGCGTGCGGCCATTGATCATGATGCCGGCCCACACCATGATACTGCATGTCGGATATCGGTCCTTTTCCTGGATATTTTCTGGACGATAAGCAGTACCACTCTCGCGTCAAATCAGTTGGCGTCTACAGTCCGATGACAGACTGAACCTACTCTCATCTGAGAATAGTACGCATGTCCAGTCCTGTTCAGTCCAATTGTGATGCTCACGACACCATTGCAAACGGGCAGTACGGTGCTGTCTGGTCAATGGGACACACACAACAGGTCTGCGTGCGTATAGTCCTCCTCCCCTCAAACGTCTGGCAACAGTTTTTCGGGAGATCTGCTTTCCTGAGGCAGCAAGAAACTGATTTGCCACCTGCTGAGCTGGGGTGCGCCTGTTCCTTTTTGCTGATAGGACGATATATCTGTCTTCTGCAGGCGTCGTACTTCTAACACGACCTCCCCCGTACCGTCTACTACACATTCCAGTAGTTTTAAATGACTTCCACAGCCGTGAAACAACGCTGTGAGCGATGTCGAACTCCTGGCAACATCTGTTTTTTTTTTTTTCGCCCTTCTTCGATCTTTCCAATAATTCGGCCACGCATAAAATCCTCTATGTGATGTCGGGAAGACATGCCAAAAATTTTAAGTTCGTCTATTAAATCTTTCCTGTAAAACTTTGACTTGAAACAACAACTGTCCACACGCGTCAAAACCTTTAAAACTCTTATGAACGCTATCACGTGATGAACAGACGTGGAAAAAAAATTTGCATACTCATACTTCTTCTTACTAATATCCCGCACTTATTCTAATTTTCCACATTTTGCTTCCTTTCATTTTGTGGTTGCTATGGATGATAGTGTTATTCGTCCTTAGCAATTGCCCAGCAGTGTATATTGTGTGTTTAGCCACCGTAGATTCTCTCGCATATCATATTATTACCTAATCTGTTATTGGTTTAAGTTAAGATCTTAATAAAGTAATATTAAGATTATGACAGCTTCTGATTCTTCATTTATTTCTACACCTCTAGCTCACGCTGATAATCTAGGAGAAGGGCTCCTAAGGGGTACGCATTTAGAAGAGGGTCACTTCACGAAAATCCAAGTAAAAAAACAGATTTTTCAATTTTGACTTAAAAATAAAATACCACTCTTTTTCTTTTTTTTTGTTCTATATGAATTAGAAGTATTTTTAATATTTTTTAAAAAGTTGTTTATATACCTGTCAAACCACAAAACCGCTGATCACCACGCCCCTCTCAAATCAAAACAAAAGACACATGCTACTTTTCAGCCTTATCAAATAGTTTAAATTGATTAAAAGAATTTATTTTGATCAGCAGATTATTCAGGAAAGAAGTGAAGTGAATAGTTGTAGATGTTTGTTTAATCTTTGGTAACTTGCTGGCTATTGTTTACCTCGTTAAATGTAACGAATTTCTGCTATCGTGGGTAATAGAGTTTTCCATCAAAAACATTAATAAAACATTTAAAAAACATTTTTTTAAACTTGGTAAAATAATAAAACGTTTAAAAAACGAAAGTTTTTAGAAAGAAATGTACAGAAACCTAAACTTTCAAGGAATTAAATGTAGCATAACAGTCAGACAATTTCAACAAATAATTCAGCTTTAAAAAAGGCAAAGTTAGTTAAGTTTAATAAAGAGTATGTTTCTTTTTTAGATTCCTTTGAATGTTTCTGTGAAATGACTGACATTGTACTTTTTCTTGTTCTTTGAAACAACATTAATTACATAAATAAAATGTAAAAACCAAGGTAATTTTGGTCGCCAAATCCAGGGTTTGGCTATAAAATTATTAATATGTTGCGACTTTAGTGGTCTTATTCCAACATTTCTTAATACCAGGTTTACTAAAACAGTAGTTAATCAAAAAAGATACAAAATCATATGAAGTGAAAAACAGACTTTCATATGCTATGCGGTCTATTAAAAAAGAAGCAGTTGCGAAAATATTTTGCAGAGTTATGAATTTGTCACTTACACCAAAGTGGTTTTACGATTCCATGCATACATTAAATAACGCGAAAGAGAAAGTAGCCAAAGTATCTAAGGCATTTGCTGCTGTTGAAACAATATCATTTAATAATGGATGCCCAAATGTAACAGTGACTATCGATGGTACCTGGTAAAATAAGGGGCCATATTTATCTAAATGGTGGTGTCACGGCAGTTAGTTTGGACACTTGGAAAGTTGCTGATGCTGAAATATTATCGCAGAAATTCTCATGTAATTATAACAGCAATGTTCATAGCGATGAGTGTTCAGCAAGTTACATTGTAAATAGTAGGGGAATGGAAGTGTGTGTGTGTTGAAGAGGTGCACTTTTTTTAGTTTTTTTGTACCTTCCATCACTCACAGACATTACACAATTTACGATGTACACAATATTTCGACTCTATGGGGACTCTAAAGCATACAAAGCGGTTTTAGAATCTAAATCTTAAAGATATGTCAATATTAAAAAAATAGAATGTGTTGGTCATGTTGGGAAAAAGATGGGGACATGACATAGGACGTTAAAATCAAAATTAAAAGATAAAAAGCTTGAGGACAAAAAAATCTCTAGGATGCCGTAATGGCTTGACAGATGCAGAAATAGACAAATTGCAAAGATACTATGTTTTGGCTATTCAAAACAACTCGGAAAATTTGTCAGCCATCAGGCAAGCTATTTGGGCTATATTTTTTGATAAAATCTCCACAGATTTGAATCTATGGTACAGTTTATGCCCCATGGGATGTGACTTGTGTAGATATAATATGTCCATACTGAAAGGTTACACATATAAGCATAAACACGACTAACCTATTGCAATTAGGAATTACATAAAAAAGTATTTTGAGGTCTCCAGTCTTGAACTTTTACTTAGATGTGAAAAAACTCAAAATATTAGTGAAAGCGGAAATAGTATTTGGTGTATAAATTCCCAAAAATGTATTTGTGCAATTGCGAACATTAAAAACTATAGAACATGAAGCTATATATTTATATAATCAATGCTTCATTACCAAATTAAAAGTTTTAGATGTATTAAACATTTTTTTTATTGAAAACAATTATTAAATATACTTTTGTTAAGTGCTACATTTCAACCATTCTCTTGCTTTGAACCTGCATTAAGGTCCAGAATCTGGAATTACCTAATTATTGCACTCAGATTTAGCGCGGGCTTTGCATTTTTAAGTGCAATTTTTAGAAAAGTTAACTCTATCTTGTTATGGATTTCGATATTAATATCTATTATATTCAATAGGTTTTTGCTCAGTATTATTTATAAAGGGGGAAGGTTGGCTGGCCAAAAACTTGTTCAACCCCACTGTTATATAAATTATTTTATATATTAGCTGTCCTAAGTCAGCAATGTTTATAATACTGCAGCATCCATTATATAATATTTAATCTCGGTTGCTCATAAGTCCTTCATTGTGTGATTTTCCTACTGTCAATGTGTTTTTGAATGTGACTGATGAATGTTTATCTCTTGTTCGTGTAGAGAATTAGACTATACATATATACATGCATTCTGACACAATAAAAATGGTACTTATTATAATTATAAATGTATCACTACCGTTCAATGTATTTGATAATTAATTTATCAATACTAAATCAAGAACAATTTTAATAATTTTAATTGACTACAGTGCGCATGTCTTCCAGAGCAAAGTTTTTCAAATAAAGTTTTAATATTAGATATTGACCCTCTATTTTTAAAAATATATTTAGCCGAGATCTATATATTTTGTCTTTAAATCAGCCACGGCAGAAAATATGTTTTCGCAAAGGTAGAAAGATGGAAATGTACGATTAGAGTTTAGAAATGGATGGTTGAAGAAATAAATATGTAGTTTAATTAAAAATTATTTACAAATAGTTCCAAATAAAAAATAAGAAAGAAAAGGTAACGTAACACTTCTACGTAGCGTAACAAAGAATTTTAGGGACCCCCTGCATAATCAGGTCTTTGGACTTCAGGCCGGGTCTTACAAAGGTACGTATTTGCATCAGTCAAGTTTTGTGCCACTAGAACTCTGCCCTACCCCACAATGCGGAGGTCTACGTAGCGCCACTGCTTATCATATTGCTTAAAAATTGCTTACTTAAATTACAACCCCTCACAATAAAGTTCGGTGAATAAAGTCAGAACGGTTGAGCAGGCAACACTATTGAAACAAAACACTGTACATGCGTAGTGGCAGATGTTGACCATTTGCCCCCCACCGTAGTTCAGTTGATACTCATATGGGTTCTACATTAGACTTGCTTTACAAAGTGCTTGTTTAGTACGTTGGTTCTTAACTGAGAACAGAAAATTGAAAGAACAAAACATCAATTTAAAGTTTTGTTTCAAGATTGGAAACCAAAAGAAACTTACGCGATGCTCGTACGTGTTCATAAAGATCAAACAGTGTCCACGAAGTGTGTGTACGAGTTGTGACGAGGCTTTATCGCGCCTTCAAACTAATCCTCTTAAAGAATCTTTGGGGCCAGTATGGTATTTCAATCCAACCTTATCAAGAAGAAAACGCGATATGCAAATTAGTGAATAGATATGTAAGGAAGTTTTAGCATTCCTGAGTTAGTCATATAGGATAGATATAGGAGTCATATAGAGGTCAGCTATATAAGCCGGAAAGTTGAATAGAAGCTGGATTAATTCGGATAATAATATATAGAGAAGATTAAAATTTAAATAATAGATACAAGAGAAAGACAAGGTTTCGTTGCTGATTGCCGTGTGATATCGGTAAGAGATTGATTATTAAAGTTTAACTATAGAACAGACTCTAGTTTTTGTTAAGGAATCTACTATAGATAAAGATTCGGAGGTTAATTTATCATAAAGATAGTGAGTAGGATTTCAGGCGCTATTTTAAGTTAGTATTGATAATTACGTCGTATCATTCCTGATCGGTTTTTTTAGTAAGACTTGTGTTGCATTGATTAATATATATTGAGACGATAATGAATTAGATTTATTATGGAGAGTTCGAGTGAGGTCAATCATTTATTCCTACAAATCTAGGTCACGTGGATGAAGAGATGATACCCCAGGGCAGGGGAGGTTTCACAGAGTGATTCACCTGTTTTCGAAAAGCAGGAAAAGTGTTTCTGACAACCTCCGTAGTAAACGACTGGTGACCTCCCTCAGTGACAAAAACATTGAGAAAGTGAGGAAATTAGTCACGCGTCAATTAACTGTGCGCATGATAACTGATGAAATGCAGATTATCCGTAAATCCGTGCGATAAATCGTTACCGGAATTTAGGGATGAGAAAAACGTGTTATTGATAGTGACAATATTCCTAACTTCCAAAGAAACGTGACGACGCTTTTGAACTCCATCCCCCCAAAAAGATTTTTTGAAAAGTTTCCATGACATGCATAGTAGTGCATAGTTATAAGAGGAGACTATTTCGGAGGACAGTAAGGTAACTTTCGTTAATATTTTATCTACGTTAAGGTATCCGACTACGTTCGGAACCGTGATTTTAAAAAAGCGCATAAATGGATAATTTTCATGATATTTACTGTCACTCAGATTAGAATACATGCATAAAATGGTTTTAAGGGAATTTTGACTAAAAAAATTTATTTAAATATAATATTTTGACAAAAAATTAACTTAGAATAATCTTTTTACCAAATGTTCTCCTTTTGTGAAAAATGCTTCTATTATAATAATATTTTGCCTGTATATAGCTCAGACCTCTCTACAGAGGCTCAACTAGAATTTTTGAAAAATTCACATTATTTTCAGAGTTACCACCAATTGAAATAATTATTGACATTTTTTTCTTAAAATTGCTCCCTTGTGTTGTCGTAAAATATGAATAAGCCCACTTCTAAGTTATATATTTTAAAAATTCTGTTTGAGCCTCTGTAGAGTGATCTGAGCTACATACAGACAAAATATTATTATAATAGAAGAACAAAAAACACAAAAAGACAAAAGAACATTTTACAAAAGAACATTTGAAAAACAATTATTCTAAGTTAATTTTTTGCCAAAATATTATATTTAAATAAATTTGTTTTTGTCAAAATGTCCTTAAAACAATTTTATGTATATATTCTAATCTAAATGACACTAAATATTATGAAAATGATCCATTTATGCGCTTTGCAAAATCACGGTTCCAAACGTAGTTGGATATCTTAATGTTATGACTATTCACCAAACTTTATTGTCAGAGGTGTTAGCTATTACTTAAAAGCAACATTGACAAAATTTAAAACTTATATTGATAATTTGTATTGTTAATATAAAAGACCGTATTATAACTTTAGTGTCAAAGTCTATTATTATTGCATTTAATAGAATGTTATTATAAGGGGGGAGGGCGCACGTTGAAAGCTTGAGAAGCACTTAAGTATGTGG
Source organism: Trichonephila clavipes (assembly GCA_019973935.1). Classification (NCBI taxonomy): domain Eukaryota; kingdom Metazoa; phylum Arthropoda; class Arachnida; order Araneae; family Nephilidae; genus Trichonephila; species Trichonephila clavipes. Next base: position 724,521 of record BMAU01021345.1, on the reverse strand, counting down.
ATGTTAGGAGGAGAAAGTAGTTTTTTATTCAAAATTAGACCAAATGTATGATTTCAATTTGGAAATAGTTGGCGAGTGGTTAATAAAAGAATGGAATGAAAACAATCTTGATGGAACGGAAGTTGATTATTTATTTACGACTCAGAATAACAATGATGGTGAAAAAGAAACAGAATTCGACGACAAGCCTGAAAATCAGGAGACGAATAAGATGAACTTTTCAATTTTTACAATAATGAAAGATCATAAAGTATGTCATTTCCTTTAAATAAGCGGTATATACGTACATACATGTAGAAATCTAATCTTTTAAAGCATATCTTTATTTCTAAAGCTATCATTTTATACCATGTGTATAACACGCCCCCGTCAGTTCCGATCTTATTTTTTATGTTGAAATTGCACATTATATGCCGGAATAAACGGTATCTAATAATAGTTTTGCTTTGCAATGATAGAGGATGATAGAGAGAATAATCACACAGGATAGTAAAATTCAATCTTGGCTGTTATAAGAAATTCGAAGTTGGACAACAATTTTTGCACATACTTTACATTCTTCTTTTGTTCCTCCAATTCGCCTCTAAACAGAAGTTTTTTTTTTCTTTTTGCGTGTGCTTCCGAAAGGAAATCCATCTTCGAAACGGTGCATCTGCCAAAAACCGAAACACGCTTGGCTCGAAAACAAACGAAGAAGATGCCTTTCGTGGAGAAGCAATCTATTCGTCTCTCGTACATCTCAGTAAACACAAAAATTGCTAAAAGTGAGATAGTTGTTTCTGTCGTGAAATTTATTCATCCATTCACTTTGGTGATGAAATCAATCAGATACATGAAGTACTTTCCTCTCTCTCTCTACATATTATGAAATTTTCAGATTTTCCTCTACTAATTTTTTGATATAGTTGTAAATGAAAATTCATCCAAGAAGGAAGGCATTTTTTATGGTTATTTTTTAATGGCATACCATACAAGAAGTCATTCACACAAAATATTGTTACGAATTTGGTGTAAAACAGTGAAAATAATTTGTATTTGGATGTGCATAATGCCTTTATCTTACTCTAAATTAGATTTAATTTATGTTAAAATTGTAATATTCACAAGCAATGCCATCCCCCTTACGTTATAATGGTGATTCAATGGGAACTTGGCGAAATCTTAGCGGTAGAGTCAAGTTAGTGTCATTTTTGGTGACCAATTTGGCGATTGGTGATCATGTTGGTCAGTTCGGGACCATCTGGATTATTCTAGAAATTAGTAGGGAAATCCACCAATTGCAAAACCTATGTTGCCATTGGGTCTTTTTCGAATTATCCGCGAGGGATATAAATAGAGAAGATGCTCGTCGAGAAAGTGAGTCAGTCTGGTTTTGACTAAAGATCTGTTAGTATATTGCTTTGACTGTTGAAGCGATTAGTCATTACTTCGGCTATTGAACGTGTGATTGCTTCCGAATAATTTTTTATATACGTGTATATTAGACACCGATAATTGCGTCTGAGTGTTGTTGAATGTGTGAAGACCTTCTGAGATTTATTTTGGGAATATCACATCTTTGAATCCTGTATTTAAAGGACTGAATTTTCTTCAATAAATTATCATCGCTATTAAAGATCTGTCTTGTTCTTTGCGACTGATTGGCATAAAATCCTTGAAACTCGGATCTACGCAACAATATAAAAGAAGCAACGACACGAAAACGCGTGAGTGAAGCTTGTGACGGATTTTCAGCTTATATTTTTAACCGAGAAGTTGGGAAAATGTTCCTTAACCACATGATCTTTCATTCTTATAGGGTTACTTTATCGGATTATGTGATTGATGCAATATTTCTTTAGCTCGGTACAAAAATTTGATGTCATGGCGCTTTTAAGAACTATGGCTTACGTTAAAAATATAATTTCCATTAAGCAGGTAAATATATATATATAAAAATAAAGATACATCTCACAATACATTCACACACACACGTGTGTATATGTGCGATTGTAAACATACAGAATTATTATGAACTTCAATTTCTTTTGTATTAATATTTCTTCAACTACATTGAGATAAATGTCGTGCCACAGTATAAACCCTGGAGAACTTTTATACACTTCAGAAAGGTTAAATACAGAATAAAAAAAATCATTATATTATTAATAAATATTTTAAAATTTTTGCAAAAGAAAAAGACAGGTCTTTTAAGTTTATTAGTATCCTTTTATTTTTTACTCGTTCGTTTTTAAATACTCGTATCCAAAGCATTGATAATGAAAAAAGTAAATACGTTACGTAGAGTGATCATAAATGTTCAAGTAACAAATGTTAACTTGTGATACCTCCCCCTCGAGTTGGTTGAGGTCAGGACCTCGCTTATCGTTGAGGCTCACGGAGAGTGGGGGTGGGAATCCGAATATAGACCCCATTCTTGCAAACTTTATTATATTTATTCTATATAAGCAAATTATCCTTCTCTTCTATACCGGTAAAGACAGACATTAATAAGGATTCCAGTCTTATTTTATACGTTGCCTATTTCAATATATATTTTAATGGTTTTTCTACATCCACATTGTAACCATCTGACTGAAATTGTTGTTGTTGTTTCTTATGCCACCTGATCGCGACCGAGTCAGATCCAAGGCTACGAAATTCATCATGGTACGAGGCTAGATGTACACGCCTGTTGTTGGCCGAAGCCTTGAGCACTATACAGGTGACAGTACGATTTAGCTCGTTTCCACCCCAATTTTGATGGAGAACACCCTGGAGGTGGCTAGGAGACCACTGCCTCTCTTTTGCTTTCACCAACCTCACGAGAGGACTTGCGGCTTGATGGCTATTTAGAGACCCGCCACAAAGGCACTATATATTTGCAAACATCCATGCCTTTTTCGGGATTCGAACCCAGATCCTACGGATCAGTGAGTGAAATTATGGCTTAATTATTACAAAATTCAGAACTCAAAAATGAAACCAAGATTTTGTTGCGTGGATTATAAAAGCTGGATTAATTAATAATGGATTAAGCTTTGTAACATAAAACTGTATCGGAGAGAAGTATTTCTTTAGCTACTAAAAATACCTTTTTCAGTAACCTAATGCATGGCCAGAAAGTATTTAATCATATTAACCTTTACAGGAAAGGTGGCTGATACTTCTATCTACATTATTTTTCTACTATTGTCTGACAACACAAAGTAGTACTAATCACTGACAAAAACAGTCGGAAGATAGAGTAACTGAATCTCGTTTTGAATAGCATTTTCTTATTGAAATTCCTGCCTTCAAAAAATTATCTGTTCTTTTTTTTAATAAATGTAAATAGATTGTTTTATGTTTCTTTTCCTTGTTTATTTGTCGAAACGAAACTACGTATTCTCAATAAACTTTATCTTTGTTTTTAATTTAAACATTTTAATCGCTTAATTCTATTAAAATACGTATATTATTTGAGCTCTCAACATTAAAAAATGTTTGCTGCAGATTTTGTCACTATCCCTTAAAAATCAATTGAAATAAGTCTAACAGAGGTGCCTTGCGTTACAAAGTCCTCCACTTTCAAAACATCATGGTCATCTATTTAATTACTCGACTACAAATTAATTCGAAGTCGAGTTGAAAACTATACTTCTAAATTCTTTCTGAAAAAAAAAAAATCTGTGGAGTTAGTCTTCGAATTTCTCGTTTCGTACAGGGCTGAATGACATCGCCACCACTTCGCTAAATTTTCCACAGCCAACTGAAATTTATTTTCTTACACGTTTGAGAGTGTGCCTTGGTTATCTTTTGTGAGATTCCCCCCCTATCGTGTCCGATTGCTGGCGGATTAGTCGTGTCAGGTACCCGAACAGACAGTTCGCTAATCCAATATGAGTCCACTCCTCCCTTTTACAAGAAGAGAGAGAGCTGTCCCGTTGTCCCCGCGAAGGAATTTCGTGATTGAAGAAGATGTTATTTGTTCATCTGATCAGTTTGTGTTTCTTTCTTTCTCTTTTCCCTCCCCCTAGGAAGGAAAGAGGAGAAGGTAGATAAAAACTTCACACTCTGGAGTTCACTTCGGAACTACAATAAAAGCATTTTTATTCCCAAAGTTATTTCTAACGCTTGTGTACGTATAGTATGCTAGCTGTTACCCGCCCACTTCGCGGAGTATTTAATAGTATTGTATGAATATATACATATATAATTTATATCTAAGTCATAGCATTAATACTTATACCTTTTCACATCTTCATTTAAAAAAGACTAGACTTCTCTAAATAACAATTTCTTATACTTCCTAAAATTGAATTATTATCTTTTACGCTTCCGTAACCCCCTTCCCCAAAGTGTTCCGCAGAACCCATTTTTTTGTGAATTTCTGCTCAAAAAAATAAAGATGCTTGCAAAATTTCAGGTCTAAATCTAATGCTTCAAAATCGATTTTGTTAATCAATCGACCCCATAATCTCATTTAGGAGTCGCTTTCCGTAAGATCCGCTCTTAGAGAATTTCAATTCAACCAAAGGAACATGCATACCAAATTTCATTTCTATCTAGTAGTTCGGAATCGGGAACTTTTATTTATCAATAAGCTCCAGTAACCCCATTCCTCCCTATATAGAAGTCGATTTCCGTAACATCCGATCTTAGCGAATCTCTACTCCTTGAAAGGAACATCTTTATCATATTTCAAGTCTGAGGGGATGTAATGAACTCTAGACCGGTTCTGAAACTCTAGGTAGGCATGTGAACTGATCCGATGGACTGTGCCTGCGCGAGTGCCACGCCAGAGTAGTCAGTGATTACCTCTCGACGAGAGAGAAGTCGTTTTGAGCTCCGCCAGCGCGAGCTGAGTGTGGATATTTGGATTTCGGTGATTGTGTCGCAACGAGAGAATATGGTAGCTGCTTTGCGAGAAGATAATTCAGTGATTGTCTCTCGAAGAGAAATCTGTACCAGGGAGCTTTGCGTGAAAGTTTTTGCATCTGCCGGAGGCAGATGTGTTGGATGCCACACGTCAATAATTTGCAATTGTCTACATACTCGGAAGCTGCATGACTTTTATTTAAAACATGCACAAATTGTATATAATTTTATCTTGTGTGTAATCGTGATCGAATAAACCATTAATACATCAACCAAGTTTCATCACTTGACAAGGCTAGGACATTACAGGGTCTAATAGTTCTGTAGATATCGTGACGAGTGAGTGAGTCGATTATATATATATCGGTATGAAATATCAACGTATAATGAATGTAATACTTAAATTTATTATAGAAATTAAGCATTTGCCACTGTTCTATCTATAATTTGATGTAAATATTTTCCGAAATCTACGCTGATACCCGTATGGGGTATGGTAATCAAATTTAATTGGACTCTTCTGTTATTTTTTTAAGGAACTTAGAAAAAGATGTTACTTACTTATATTAATTAACACGATTAATTAGTCGCTAATATGAAGGTTTTAATAACTGATGTCCTTTTAAATATTATTGATGGATTATAGTGAAGTTTGTTGCATGTTAGTACTTTTTTTTCGGAATGTGAAGTTTCCAGTGGTTTTGCACGTTTCACCTCAAGAAGTGCCACGGTACCTCTTCGGCGGGGGGAGTCACTCTTATCAACCGGATACTTTGGCGGAGGAGGGCACAGAACGAAATAGCGATTGAGGCACCGTTAAGCTGAACACGGATAGATATTCATAATAGATACTCACAATAATTCACTTTTACAAATTTAACGTTAGACCAGATTACACGATATTTACACAATGTAATAAACTAGTAATAAGCAATGCGTACCTATCTTTAATGAAAATTAACCTCTGAATTCATCGAAAAGAAATCTTCTAATAACAACTAATTCAGGAATAAGTGACTATAGTTCCAGCCGTACTGTCATGGCTATATTATCCATATAAACTACAGGTAGGTATCAAAATAATGGAAACATCTGTGAATAAAAGTGACATTTTTGAATGCGCTTCGTAAGCATTAAAATATAATAAAACCTAACAGATTTTTTTCACAAATAGAGATGAATATATTTTACTAGTATGTGATAGCTTTATATAGTTATGTAAGACTTGGATTTTTTTCAAAACTGTAAAATGGTGGAGCTCTCAGATTTTCAAGAATGGCAAATTCTAGGAACAAGTCTAACTGGAACAATTGTGACCGAAACATTCCTACTTTTAAGCGTTCCTAAAGGTACGGTACCTAAAGTTATGACAACATGCACACAGCGCAGCAAGACAAGCTCGGCAAAAGAAAATAATAGACGGAAAGAGAAGCCCTCAGTGAAAGAGATCGATGAGTACTGAAGCGGATTGTAATGTCTAAGAAGCGGACAACCACAACAAAAGTGACCACAGAGCTCAATCAACATCTGGATTCACCGGTGTTAATGATTACAATTAGAATTCACTTTCATAAACAGAACATTTACTGCAGAGAAGCAATTTCCAAGTCACTACTTGTCACAGATGTTAATGTCATAATCTACAGTGGTATCACACTCACAAAACCAAGTCGACTGATAAATAGAAGGAAGTAATATGGTCCGACGAATCGTCTCTTTCTCTCTCTTTCACACTTTTCCCTACAGCAGGACGGGTGCACGTTTCGAGGACACTGCAAACATTGTTTCCTGAAGGGGATAGAAATTTTTAGAGGATGATAATGTAACTATCCGTTGGTTTCATGAACATGAGGATGAAGTTAAACATCTACTTTGGTCCGCATAGTCTCCCTGTGAGAAACCCCCCTGGGTTCCACCCTGGAGACCAAGATTGAATTGAGGCAAAGAATTACCAGACGACATTTTTACAGTAACAAATTATATTTATTCACTTGAATCAATTATCAACTTTCTAAATACAATGTGAATCAATATGTCTACGTCAATGGGATTGAATTTACTATTAAATTCAATCACTAAACATGATACTAATCAACTATTAAACTCAATATCGAACGGGTTTACCGGAATAAGGTGGCCGCGGTAGCCGAGTGGTATAGGTATCGGACCGTGGCTTGCCTCGTCACGAGTTCGAGCCCAGTGTCACTAAAGACCCGCCGTGTAGGGCAGCGATGCACGTTAAATCTGTCGAGAGCTGAAACGTCCTCCCGTTGGTGTGGTGTGGTAGTTAGGAGAGGGGGTGCCAGCTCAGGTGTAGTCCACGTCACTTGACCATGGTTCAAAATTACGTGGTCCGTCGCCAAAAGCCCTCGTGTATCTAAACAGTGCGACGTTAACAATAAATCATCATCATCATTACCGGAATAAAAGAGGACCGAGAGATATACGCAATTTGAATTACTAGCAATCATTAGCTTTTCACTATTTTTATTATATGTTTACTCTTATGATCCGATAATTGAAATTTGAATATCACCTGACTTTTACTACTTCACTCCTTTCCAGTCGGCTCAAACTTTCCAAATGTAGATCGCTGCCTGATAATCAGCCAGAAACTAATCAAACAATCACTTGAATTTTCTTAGAACGTTAATGTATCTCTGGGCTCAATAGTCATCTCCCTGCTAACTTACAACATTCTCCTTAAACCCCTGGATTCATTTGCATATCCCGATTTCTCCTTTTTGAGCTGGTTGGAAATATACGTAGATTTACAATCCCCAAAGACACCCAAGAGTATTAGTCATAAAATGCCGTACAGATTCGTCACACCCCGACCTCAATAAAATTGAACCGTTATGCTATATTTTAGAGCATTGAATAAGGAAACGATATCTTCCATCGGCATCTCTCCCAGAACTCTCACAATAATAGCTCAATGAAGAAGGGTAGAATATTTATTTAAACACAATTCAGTACATGCATGGAACGATTCCTAAGCGAATTCAAGCTGTATTACATGGTAAAGGCGGTCCTACATCATTCTAATCAAGAAGTCTTTATAAATCAAAGATATTTCCATTATTTTGATAACCCCCTGTATTCTGTACATTACTGAATATTTATAATCTATCTCGTAGTGGCATATTCGTTTGAGGAGGGGTGTTTTTCTAGCTCAAAGTGCCAATTTGGCTAACTCGAAAAACTCGAAGAGAGGATAGACCTCGAGGATTACCTCACTGATGCGGGCGTTAAAGCCAAAGGATTGAGAAAAATCGTCTTACGCAATTTGATTTTGTATTTTTATTTCGGATGTTCTGACAATGTTTCTAAAACATAAAAACTTACTCTAATCACTCCAAAGTATTAGATAATTTATTTTTTTCATCTTGTGGTGATGAGAAGACAATTTTTTCTTTGTTTCATGTATACCTTTCAAAGAAAAAATATCCAAACCCATTATTTAACTACGCTATTACTTCCAAACCAAATGCGATACAAAGAGAGAGAGTCATTCCAGAGAATCAAATATATATATAGTTGATGAGCTACTAAAACATAGTATTCTAGATTGATGGACGGATAGAGGATTTAATCTATATTCTACACATGAGGGAAAATATAAACTTGGATCACAGAATCGCTGCGAAATATATTCCATCTTTTTCTCTGGCATCCTTGAGATGGAGGAGACAAAAATTCACACGGGGCCTGAAGCATTATCAAAATTTTGAGATACGTTTGATAAAGTCGGAAAACGCTGCAGTCTTTGTTATGGAAATATTATTTCCGGAAAAAATTGGGAATATGTTTTTGGTACGGATTTTCTCTCTTTCTTTATATATATATATATATATATATATATATATATATATATATATATATATATATATATATATATATATATATATATATATATATATATATATTTATATATATATATATTTATATATATATATATATATATATATATATATATATATATATATATATATATATATATATATATATATATATATATATATATATATATATATATATAACAGTAGCGGGGGGTACAGGTCGAAAGTTCACCATTCTTGTATCATGCTCCTTTTGATTTTGTCAAGTTTCGGGAACAAAACACAGTAAAAAACTAATTTTTGATTAATTAATTAGCATTAATTAATAAAACTAATCATTAATAACAAGTAATTAATTAAATTTTACGTACTATATACTTAGAATTATAATCAATCAGAAAAAAAATCAAGGGCTTTGGGGGGTTCAGAACCCAGGACCCCCCTTGTGTGAGCCTCTGAAGTCTATTCAATTCCTACTATTAGTTCATTCTCTCCCTTTATATATATATATATATATATATATATATATATATATATATATATATATATATATATATATATATATATATATATATACGAGGGTTGAGCCATAAGTCATGACAACAATTTTTGTCTTGTATATATGTGAACGGATCACACACATATATGTATCGTGTGGAAGTTCTGCAGACATAGTGTGTATGCTGAACGACAGATGGTTTTGTGATAGCTGATAGTAGCGCAGCGAAGGCTGTGAAATCAGTCAGTAGCATCGAGAAACGTACCGTTGACAGGATATTGCGTAATGAGTTACACCTACACAAAATCGCAGCGTGGCGGGTACCACATGCACTGATGGAAGTTCAAAGGTGGATGCTCTGACCACTTGGCACGCTGGCAACAGGATGGTGATAATTAAGGGGACTACATTGAGGGTCTTTAGGTCCAGGTTTGCCATGTCAACTTTATGTGTACTATGTTGTCATTCTTTAGGACCGTGAAGGCCATATTGCCCTGTATGCTACCGTAGTAAATTAGTGTGTCACAATATTTCCGTGCTAATCATCGTCCACACATGTAGTTATCACCTTGTCCTCTCGTCTGTATATGCCGCATTTTCCAATCGGGCGCTGGTATCTTCAAGAACAAAAATAGTTGCCATGACTTTTGCCTCGACCCTCGTATGTATATATATATATATGCATATAAATAAAAATGAAGTGTCTGTTTGTAATTTGAAATTAACAGCTTTTTACTAAATGCATTTAGAAGTATATACGGTACTTATATGGAAAAATCAGTTTTTAAAAAGTTTTTGTCTGTCTGTCTGTTTGTTCCGGCTAATCTCTGAAACGGCTGGATCATTTTTGATGAAACTTTCACTGGCATATAGCTAATGTTATGTTATAAGGAACAACTTAGGCTATTTTTATTATAGAAAAAAAAATTAGGGTTCCGTGAAAATAAAATTAAAACCAATTAAATGATGAACAATATCCGTTTCAATTAGAGGTTATTTACATCAATAGGGATTGTTTTATTCTGCGAGTCTTCTGTCTCAACGTTTCTAGCAGTTATATAAAAACTTTTTTTTTGATTAGGCTACTGACACTCACGATATTTTAAAGTTCGTGTCTGATCCTAATGATTTTAACAGTCCTCCCACCCCAACGATGATGTCAAAGGTCATGCATCCCTCTTACCCCTTGCTCGAGGCTTCGTTTCATCCTACCCAGTCCTCACCCCATCGACAGAGTCAAAGGTCATGCGTCCCTCCCCCTCCCTGCTTGCAGATTCGTTTCACGCTACTGTTACTTAGACCTGTTTTGAACTGTTGCATTCAACGCTTATCATCATTCCATTGATTTCATTCTCTCTCGAGAACACTGAGCAGCATCAATTTTTCTATATCATAGACAGCATTTAAACTTAAATTAGCAAGTTTTTGGGTTTTACGTCAGTTGATTTCTCACAAGGCTCCGCATTCAAATAGAGGTAAACCAATTTCATAGCTCTATTGTTTATTTCATTGCCGAACACTGCACAAAGCAGTCACAATAAATGTTTGTCTTGCAAGAGGGATTGTACAAGTGTGAGTGTGCGGTGAGGGTGGCGATCGCAGATCCAAGAGGTGTTTTATTTAGTTAAGTGCGTAGGCAGTTTTTTCTAACAAAAATATTTTTAATTACGTTTTAGGTGGAAAAGTGCATTTACAACCTTAAATTAAGTAAGTCAATTTTAACGGAACTTTCACTGGCAGATAGCCAATGTCATAAGGTGTAAATTAGGCTACTTTTTTTATTTTGGGGAAAAAAATTAGAATTCCAAGAAAATAAAATTAAAACCAATGAAATAGTGAGCAATACACGATTCAAATAGGGATTATTTATTTCAATAGGGATTATTTTTATTCAATAGGGTATATTTAATTTCGCGAGCCTTCTGTCTCAACGATTTCTAGCAGTTATATCAAACTTTTTTGTTTGATTTTAAAATTTAACGTTCATGTCCTTTGATCCTAATGATTTTACAGTCATCACTCCATTGACAGTGTCAAAGGTCATGCGTCCCTTTCACCTCTTGCTCAATAAAAAACAAAGAAAAAAATAAAACGTAAAAGAAACATAGATTCACAAAGTAGAAGAATGACATTATACTTATATAGCAAAGGTATTTCTTTACTTAGAATACATAATTATTAAGTTTTCGTAAACTCTGCGAATTGAATGAACACTTTTTTGTTAAATTCCACGTGGATGAAGTCACGGATATCAGCTATTTAACATAAAATAAATGAATCAGAAAGTAATATTAACGTATTACACATCCAGATACAAATTATTTACACTTATTTAAGCATTTATTACACAAAATGTTTTACAATGTGTTACTTCTGCAGAGCAGGTAGGTGTTTTCAAAAATTGACCTACAAGAGAAAAAGAGCTGATTTTTTTGAGCTATTATATTTACACACTTAAAATTTAGCAAACATGTTTTTTTTTTTTTTTTTTTTGCTCAGCTGAGATATGCAAAAAGGGGGTTTTCTTAATTTACAATTCACGTAAAATTAACTCACTAAAAACTTCTTTATCCTTCAGTCTGTATTGCTTAATTTTTCAATTCACTCGTGCTAAGAACGGGTATACCAGCTAGTATATGTATATATATATATATATATATATATATTGTTCAAATTTTTAATTGTTAATAAAATATATATGCTTTATTTGAATCCATTCAAGTACAAATACATTTTTTTAAAACCTGTAATGGATGACACTTGATGTTAATACAGTTTTTTCAAATATTAATTCATTATTTAAATTAAAAATGAATAAATAGTAATAAAAATAATAGTCCAATGTCATATATAGAAAGGCAAACTGTAGATGAATGGATAGCGCGTCAGACTTCTAATCCAAAGGTCATGGGTTCGAATTCCACCTGGGATGACCCAATTTCTGAGAATGTGATTTTTTTACCACACTATTGTATTAGAATAATTATATTTAATTAATGAATAAACAGTTTGAATCAAAAAAATATTCTAACCCCCTTACAGAATGAAAATGGAAAAATACAAAGAAAACAGCATTATATAATCACACTATTAAATGTGATTCTGTTACACGTATATACATATTTATATTAATTGTAACTATTTAATAAAATTAACTAAAATAAAAATTTTCTTTGTTGACCTTAGTAGGGATTGACTACAATTTATATATATATTACTTGTTTTTGGAGGAATGTTATACAACTGATTTACTGATATTTCAGAAAAAATGTTAAGCTTCAATGTTGATTTGGAGTAATGTTGATGATGATACAATTGTAGAAAGTAAAATGATGTATTTTTTTCTTTGAAAGTAAATATGTAAGCAAATCTAGAGATTCTTCAAATATGACTTCTAATAATTCTGAGCATTATGGCAAGCATCTTTCTATTCATGGGCCTCATGTCAGAAGGTACACAACTAGCATCTGGATTTCTTGGTTCGAGTTTGGTTTCTTGCTGGATGGAGAAGTAGCTGGATGCGACTTTTGTAGAGACGGGACAAAATCTTTGAACTTTTTCCGGAAAATGGAAACTATCTTCATCTCTCCCTACGGTTTTACATCGAAGAGTAATATGTGTAACAGAAGAAGTAGGTGAGAACCTGTCACTATTTTATTATTTTTAATTCCTTCTCCAGAAATGTCATGCTATAAGTGTAGAGTACTTTGAAAGTCAGGGAAGTGGAGGAGATGTAATTCTGGATGATTTATTGTTGTTACTGATTTCTTCATGTCACCTGTCTGACGGTGTCAGATTGCAGTAAAGTGCTGGATGTACGCATGTCGCTATCCGCAACTTTGAGCACCATATAGGTGACAGTACAATTTGACTCGGTTTAACCGCAAATTTGAGGGAGAACACCCTAGAGGGGATCAAGAGTACCCTCACCTCTCATTCGCTTCCACCAACCTCACGAGAGGATTTGCGGCTCGAGGGCTATTTAGAGTATCTCCCTTCCGCGAAGGCACTATACATTTACAAACAACCATGCCTTCTCCAGGATTCAGACCAAGAACCTACGACTCAGCACTCAGAATCACTAACCACTGTATTGGATGGGCAAAACTACTATGTGATAGTCGATTAATTAAAGACCGATTTCTCATACACCTGTCCACAAGTATTCTGGAACTCTCATACAGATGACAAGTTTCTTTGAAGTCAACATGAAGTTCAGTATCTTCATAATTAGATGTCAAATCATTGTTGATATGTAAGTTGTAACATCATTCATTTTTAAAAATCTATCCAGCATGGGATGCCCATAAATAAGAAAATACAGGAAGCTGGAGACTTCACGGGGCACTGGAAAAGGAAGCATAGAGCAATTGACTAAATATTTTTCATCCAAGTTAGAGAAGGATAGTGTCAGAAAGTGAGATTGTCTTTTGATAACTTTCAACGACACGAAGTGGTATTAAGGGAATGAAATTCCATCTGTAAAATGTTTCTCATAATACTAAAAACTCCCTCTCTCTTCGAAATGTCGCTTTCACAGATATTCTATTAGAGATAACGCCCTCATCAATCATCATTTCTATCTGTCATCCCTGAAGAGGAATGAAGATCTGTGACCCTCTCTGAGATCAACCCTTATTGAGTGCGTCCTTTAGTACTCTTTCCATAAATCTTCGCCCCGAAATCTTAGATATCAACAGAAACCATCTCACCTACCCATATTTCAAAAATTACCCTGAACCAGCTTCCTATTTAAATGGTTAAAAGGTGTAAAAGTCATATTGCTTTGTAGTTTTTTGTAAAATTCAAATAAACGAAAATTTTGGAGCGCTTCTATATAGATTATTTTTCAATAAATACTTTAATCGTTATTATGCAGTCATATATTCTGGACTCTCTTGCGTTCGTGAATTCGGAATTGCGAACATAGCACTGCGATTTACGAGCCCTCATTTGTCAATCTGATATTTTAAATCCAATATTTTCGTTTCACCATTCTTTAAATTATTTAAATAAAACTTCATTTTTGAATAACGTATAAGTTTATATTTATATTTTAACATTAAATATATTCGAATTTCAACTCACGTAAGAAAGTATTCTTTATTAGTTGTTTTCTGCTCTATGCTCATTAGTTATTTAAAAAATAAGCTAAATATTGTCACACACTTTTTTCTAATTACGTGTATAAACAGCTTGGTTTTTTTAAAAAATATTCAAAAAAATTGAAATAACTCAGAAATTTTGCCTCAAGTTTTTCTATGATTTCGCTTAAAATAACCTTCTTATCCTTACCATATTTCGAAGATTTGAAAGACAAATCAGTAATCAGTGCATAGTGTGACATTGCGCATTGTTAACAATTTATAGGATCCTATTACGCATAATAAAAAGCTGCTATCCTATATACCAGGGGTACTTAATGTTATTCTTCGTCTGGGCACATCTGACAAACTAGAAATTGCTGGTGGGGGCAGTTAAAAAAAGTATAACGAGTCTTTATGTTTCTTTATTTTATTGCAATCATACACATCATACACAATATCCTACATTAAAAAAGTAACAAACAATTCAAAATAGTTACATTTAATGCGATATTTTAGGCATTTCAAAATGTCAAATAATTGATATTCATATAGTATAAAAATATCTTCGCCTGAAGACACGGGGCTAAGAAACCTTCTATATACAAATGCTTATCCCTCTCATCGGTGGACAGTTAAACAAATATAGTTACAATTGTGCAGTATTTCCAATCCTCTATATGTATATACACAGCTAAAAAAATTAGGAGAGCACATGGTCTTAAGGAAATTACACAAATATTTTTTCTGGTAACCACAACATAAAACAAAACATCCGTACTCTAAAGAGTGGTAGAAAGCTTCGTTTAAAAATCAACGTTCATGACTTCAAAAACCGAGAAAAAGGATATAAGTGGATATGTCGCGATTTCGTAGAAGCTAGTGTTTTTTGTTGTCTCAGTAATGAAGTTCAAACTTTCGACCATTGTTTTGAGAAAAGATGTCAGGAATATGTCAGGACAACGTGATTTACTGGAATTCAGGGGTTTCGTATATCATTGGGAGACTGGAGTCCGGACAAAAACAAATAACTGTAACGGATACTGTTGTTGTAGCAAGAGTTGTTAGTGAACGCTATGAAGTCGATTCCAAGTAACAAGACGCATTAGACGTCACCAGGACAAGGGCTTCCACATACTTCCACAGCAAATAATAACCGATATATCCTGCTAACAACTCGTCGAAACAGAACAGCCAATGCAATGCCGATTCAAAAACAATTTCTTTTGATCACAGGATGAAGGGTTTAAGGTTGAACAATCAAAAATAGGCTTCATGCGGGTGAATTGTATGAGCGTAGGACAATGGTGTGTATTCCGTTGACAGCAAAACATCGTGGGGCTTTAAGAATGTTGATTGCTGAACATTACGATTAGATGCAAAATTATTGGAATTAAGTGCCGTTTACGGACGAGTCCCAATTTATTTACAATGTGACACCAGCCATATTTTGGTACGGCGATAAATATATATATATATATATATATATATATATATATATATATATATATATATATATATATATATATATATATATATATATATATATATATATATATATATATATATAGGTACTCAAAATAAATCCATATTCAGTCAGGAAATATCAAATTACAAATGAGGTGGTTTCATGGTACGGGCTTGAATTTTCATAGTTGGACGTACTGACCTGAATTTCATTCGGAAGGGCAATTTGACGGCTGAAAGTTAAGCAGATGAGGCCCTGAGATCTCATATCGTATCTTACACTGCAGCCGTTGGTGATTTCTTTCACCTAATGCAGGATAATCTCAGACTTTATACGGTTTTTCTTGTGGAGAACCTTAGTGAAGCAGAAGCAATAGAGCGTATGGAGTAGTCAACTTAGTCTTCTGTACTTAATACAATCTAGCATGTTTGGGCACACTTGGATGACGTGTTGCAGCATGACCAAGGCCTCCTGTTACTGTCGAAGACTTGGAGATTGCACTTCGTCAGGAGCGAAACAGTATTCCCCAAAATCTCATCGGTAACCTTATGGACTCCGTGTAAAACTTTTGTGTGGCAGTTTTAGGAGCTTTCGAGGGGGGACCATATATCATATTAAAAATCCTTCATCATTGCCCAGCAAGATGTACTTTGTTATTTGCATTCATCAACATTGTTGCCCTGAAGCGGTATTTCATATTTTTTATACTATTTCAAAGAATTAAGGTTCCCATACATGGTTATTTTCTTCTAATTTTCTTTATTGCGTTTTGTTACACCAGCATTATCCATTTCATGCCCATGCATGGCTATCACGAAACGTTTTCATCACTTTTTTGCTTGCTCTCCTAATTTTTCTTAGCAGTGTACACATGCATTTATCAGAATATCTAGCTTTTACTGGTTAAAGTTGAAGGTCGTTTTATACTAATTCAGTGACATCTACAGATTCACAGTTGATATTTTGGTTGCTTTTCGCAGTAGGGAGTCAATTCTGATGTTTCCCTCATACTTGATGACCTCGTATCTCAAAATTACGAGATTACTGCCAGTGAACATAGTGTTCTTTCAGAGTGCGTTTTTAATAAACAATCAGTCAATGTGCCATTTTCGAAGTACATTAACAGCTTCCCTGATTTTTCATTAGAAGCAGCTCTAATAAAACATCATCATTTTAGTTTAGACATACAGATTTAAAACATTATACTACGTTCAGAACCATGAATTTTTGTGTATTTAGTTTTATTTAAATTATAATATATGACGTGTGACACACACACACAAAACGAGACTGGTCCAAATCATTGTACTTAAAGAAACAGTTCTCCGTGACAGTATCACCTTCAAAATGGTTCCATTCAGCATTCACACACTTGTTCACTCGGTGCTGCCATAGCTGGTAACAGTTATGGAACGAGGTTTTTGGAAGGCCCTTCAATAGATTTTCCGTTTTTGCTATAACTTCTACAACTGAGGTAAAATGAGTTCTCTTCCAGCAAGACTAACTGGAGGAAATAAAAGAAAGAAGCATTAAGGTATCCGACTACGTTCGGAACCGTGATTTTCAAAAACGAATAAATGGATAATTTTCATGATATTTAGCTTCACTTAGATTAGAATATATGCATAAAATTGTTTTAAGGACATTTTGACAAAAAAAATTATTTAAATACAATATTTTGGCAAAAAATTAACTTAGAATAATTGTTTTTCACAAATGTTCTTTTGTAAAATGTTCTTTTGTCTTTTTGTGTTTTTTGTTCTTCTATTAGAATAACATTTTGCCTGTATATAGCTCAGACCTCTCTACAGAGGCTCAACTAGAAATTTTGAAATATATAACTTAAAAGCGGGTTTATATTCATATTTTACAACAACAGAGGGGAGCAACTTTAAGAAAAATACGCGAATAATTATTTCAATTGGTGGTAACTCTGAAAATAATGTGAATTTTTCCAAAATTCTAGTTGAGCCTCTGTAGAGAAGTCTGAGCTACATACAGGCAAAATATTATTCTAATAGAAACATTTTTCACAAAAGGAGAACATTTGGAAAAAAGATTATTCTAAGTTAATTTTTTGTCAAAATATTATATTTAAATAAATTTTTTTTAGTCAAAATTCCCTTAAAACTATTTTATGCATGTATTCTAATCTGAGTGACAGTAAATATCATGAAAATTATCCATTTATGCGATTTTTTAAAATCATGATTCCGAACGTAGTCGGATACATTAAGTCAGTGCTCCGCAACCTTTTTATTGCTGCGGACCGGTCAACGTTCGATACATTTACTGCGGCCCGTTGAGGGATGGGACAAGTGGATTGTTTACATTTTAGATTGTTTTGATTTAACAATTTTAATTTAGTTACATTTAAATATGCCTTCAGAATAAAATATATTTACACCAAAAATGAAAAAAAGTGATTTAAAGTGGAATATAAAGTGATTTCCGTGAAAAGTTGCGCAAATCCAAGAGAAATGCATCGCTTTAAATAAAATGACAATAGTTTAATGTTCTTTAGGCGGGCCGGCACCGTTTGATCCATGGGTCGGTACCGGTCCGCATCACTGCTTTAAGTCAAAGTAGGTAAATAAGGTACATGTCCCAACACACTAATATTTTTGCTGGTCCTAAACTGTTTGACAGACAGGGTCGTGTGAGCGGTGGCATGGTCTTGGTATAACAGCTATCCATCACTCCACAATTGTAGGCTCCCCCCCCTAATTCATTCATAAAGCCTTTTTAGTAATTTAATGTAGTAGTGTTGATTAATAGTCTGATCAGTGATATGAGTGGAAACCCACTCATATCAAGAATTTTGGTAATGTTTTGATTTGAAATCGCTGATCTTGGGCACTGAGTAGGTTCCTTATCTTCCTCACTGACCCTTCTTCCTTGAAAACATTTTATACCATTCAAACATATGTGCACAAGACAAAGTTTCATCTCCATAATCTTCGGTTAGTATTTGAAATGTTTTTGTGGCTGATTTCTTCACAAGAAAAGTTGATGTTGACTCGACATTTGTCCGGCAGAATGCAGTTGTACATCTTCACTCAATGATGCAGTACTCCCACTTGATTGATTTATTTTTGGTTTTTTGGGGCAAGAGCCAACTTTGTCTATACTGCGCCACACATTCGTTAGTATATTAAAATTTTAAAAATGTATACACACAATAAATATATATATAAATGTATTTTAAAATGTCAGAAGAAAAATATAAAATTAAGCAAAGTATTTAAAAGCACGTAAATGTAAAATTTTATAGATATCTCTTTTTATAAAAAAAATAAAAAGAATCTAATGGAACACAATAAAATCCTTAAGAAAATTAAATTTCATGTAAAACATGAATTGAGTGTAAAAATACAAAAAGGTTTGGATCGGGAGTTTCCCCAACCTAATCAGTCAAAGTTAAAAGATTGGTTTTAAAAAAGGTGTTTCTTTTAGATGAATATTTTGGACACTCTATTAAAATGTGTAAAATGGAAAGGTCACATTGACAAAAGTCGCATACCGGGGACTCTCTCCTAGCAACAAATATCTATGCGTCAGACGGGTGTGTCCGATACGAAGTCGAGTCAAGTGGACATCGTGTCTTCGTACTGGTACTGCTGTCCAATGAGCAGTGCAAGGATGAATGCTATGTAGTTTGTTGATGACCTGTTGATCCCAAGTCTCTTTCAATATATGATGGATATAGTGTTGTGTAGAAGTTTTTAAATCCTGGTAACAGACAGGCTACTGCATGTGATCAGACATGGATCGTGCAGCAATCCAACTGGCGTAATCGATTAAGACGAAACTGGCCACATGGATAGAGGAGGTACGTGGGATGACGTTATCAAAGCATTTGTTGCCAGCTCCACTCTTTTTTTCAAGCTACATACTTAGCCTCGGGGTTTTTTTTTATGTAACACTTTGGTGTGATACAAAATTATTAAAAAAAAATATCATTATTATTGATTTTCTTTTAAATGCAATTTTTTTTTGAAAAAAAGTAACAGTTTATAAAATTATCCTCCTTTTATGAAAAATGGTTCTGTAATATTACTATTTTGACAATATATATAGCTAAGGTTCTTCCATACAGAGTCATAACTAGGATTTTTGAAGAATTAGATGTATTAAAATATGAATAAAAATCCACTTCTAAAAGATACGTATCAAATAATCTAGTTCCGATCCTCAAGAATAGTATGAAGCATATTTCTACCAAGTCTTATATAAATATACAAAAAATGATTTTGTGTAGTTACATTTTTAAAAATGCAGTTTCCCTAAAGATAGTTTTTTAGTAAATGAAATTAAATACATGGGGGGGGATAGGAAACAGAAATGTATGAATCAAATATATTGGATTTTTCAAAAAAAAAAAGGAAATGTCAATGTTTTTATACTGTTTTTTTAAGTATAGAGAACAATAATTTTTTAAAAATAGAAGGAAAAAATGAATGTTTATGAGAACACACTTGAAGAGTTATAGTTATTTTATTTTATTTAAATTATTTTGAAAAAAGTTATGTTTTACTTTCAAATTCTTATAATTCCATACTTCCATTTTTGTAACTTCGGGGAAAAAATTTCAAGTATTTTATTTAGATAAATAAAGAAATAATTATTTTCATTAAATTTATATTTATTTCATAATATAAATTCATATTCATGAATTAAAATCAAATCAAGTCACCATTAGCCATGGACACCTTCGTATATAAAGAGGTTAATAAACAAATCCATCTACTTACACCGATATTATTAAAAGAGTACATTATTGTGGAATATTTTGTAAGGAATTTCAAGTTTGGTTTTAATTTTTAACAGAAAAAGGGAAAAAAAACTGAGTGGCCTACTTTTTTTTCTTCATTTCTCTCTATTAAGAATTTTAGCAATATCAATGCTCAAAGAAAATATTTTTTACTGAAATATGAAGTTATGCTCGGTACTTCATGAAATCTTTTAACAAAAGGAATGGACTAAACTCATGAGATGTCATAGTCACATGATAACTGAGCCACGTGTTTTCGGACAATCAGTTCATAAATTAATGCTACGTCATAATTATATCATAAATATAATTACGCGTTTCCAGCCAATTAGTTCATGTGCTTCACTGTTGCCAACTTTTGCTCTTTGCAGAAACTTTCTTTTAGAAAGTACATATTTGTCAACGATATAATAGTGCACATCGTTAAGCAAAATACACTTAATTTAAAAGGATTCGTATAATGTATATTTTTTAATTTTGAAAACTGTTTGAAGAATTTTAACACACGTGAACCCTTTAACCAAACGTCAAATTTTAAATGTTACCCAAACTTTACAAGTTGAACAACTTAGTATGTCAATTTTTAATCAATGGGAAAAACGTGATTGCCGTTATAATGTGACCATCATGAATTTAGTCCGTAATAATTATAATACATATGTGGGAACCCCCCTGGGTTCCACCCTGGACACCAAGATTAATATGAGGCAAAGAATGACCAGACGCCATTTGTATAATAATAACTTATATTTATTCACTTGATTCAAATATTAGAAACTCTATTGACATGTAATATTTCTATGTTACGTCACACAAAAGGGATTTATCTTTAATAATAAAATTAAGTTACGAAATATGAAATTAGTCAATAACCACACGTAAGATCAATAATGTTTATCAAAATAGGTGGTCCGAGAAATACACGCAACTCGAATTATTAGTTTTCATTAAGTTAAACTAATTTTATTAAACTAACGCTTACTGTAAGCGGTATTAAATTAGTATATATCACCTGGTAGTACTTTGATGTCTTCACAGGTATATTAACCTCCTAAGATTCCTTCGTTGAGTACTAGCAGCAATGTTTCACTATCGTAATCCAATGGAGTAACTTCATGGACAGACTGACGCCAGTCAGTAATCACGTGATTCCAACGTCAATAAACAGCACGTGCAAATTCATACCATTTATTTTCCTATACGTATCTTGACGTCTTTCTTGAGTCTTAATTTTATCTAATTAAAAACATATGATATCATTGTATTTTTTGCATTATTCTAGTATATATATTTGTTAGGAAATAATTTTAACAACTCTTTTATATAATTTTTGTTTTATTCTAATTTATTTATCTAATTAGGTAATTGTCTACTTCCGACTAGTGTTAGCTGGCATATTTTTTTATCCTAGTTCGGTTGGATCCTAGCATTTATTTATAGTTCATGGTACACATAGGTATGGCTCTTAGTTATTTTAGTTCTTAATTAATTTAGTAGTTATTTATTATATAGTTTTGCGCAAGAATGATTGACAGTATAGAATTAAAACTACTTTTTTAAAATTGTATGATTATCGAATAACATTGATATCATTTCTTTAAAAAGAGCTCACACCTATTATTATACAACATAGTGTCAGTTAGGTGTGAATAATATAAAAAATGTCTGTTTGTAATTTTAATTGATAATTCAAAGTCAGGAGAAAATATTTATTCTGAATTTTTTCAATTTGATGATAATTTGTGGGAGGAATGTTTACAAAAATTTAAGAAATGTTTCTTTGATTTTTACCTTCCACACACAAATTATCGATTTCTAAATTATTTATAATTATTATTTGCTGTTAAAATTTAATATGTCATTTCTTTCTTTAAATTAAAATACAATATTCTTAAGGGGAATGAAACCATTACAAAAGTGGTAACAATTTTTAGAAATGATTACATTTAATTTGATATGTTATTGTCTTATTTTTTTTGAAGTACATATCAAACTTGCAAAAAAGTTTATTTCTTGAAGCCTGTGTACATAGAACATTAGTTAATATGAAAGTTTTAGATAAATGAATAGAATGATCTTTTGGTAAAAGTGTATTTTTTTCCATCATTTTTTTTTTTGAAATCTCAGTGGCTACTTAAGAAGTAAGTATTTGTTTATCCATGATTTAACTATTTTCCTTTTTTGCACAAATCCTTAAAATAGTTTAATTCCTGAAAACTCAGTATTATGCATGTACAGGTAATTAAGGATGCAAGTATATGATTCATATATATGTCTCCTGTGATGAAAATTGAATTTTTTTTACAACTTCATGAATTGCAAATTGTATAATAGTATGGCTTACCAATGGGGACATTAAACACTCTATGTGAAGCATTATAAGTGTCAGACATTTGAAATAATCCCGTTATTTTGGTTTGATTTATCAATACTATAGGAAGTTCTTAATTTTTTTTCCTTTGTACTTATATGCTATTAACTGATAAACCTGTTCTTCACACAGGTGTGAATTTATATATATAAATAATGTTATGCATGAAATTTCTCTCCCCCCCCAGAGTACTTCATTATTTAGAAATGGTAAATAACAATTTTCTAAAAAAATATATTATATTTACTCGAGTTTACCTACCTACACTTAAAATTCAAATGGATATTTTATTTCACTGTGGAACAGTTATTTGTTGAAAATGAATTTTTTGTTTATACAATGTATTGCGTATAAGTACTTCATATATATTTTGTACAATATTATGAAGCATTTAAAGCTATTTGAAAATGTTTCTAATAAAATAACATTCCTATCTTTGACTGTCTGATTTACTTAATAATTATCTTTTAAAAATGTTTGGAAATTTTTTAAAAATGATTGCCTAAAGTAATAAAAGAAAATAAAATTTCAGTATTAAGTTAAGGAAATAAATCATATATATTAATGTATATTTTTAAAAAAATATTCAATGTAATATGAACTTCACCTTTATATCTCGGCTACTAAATATTATGCATTGATATGTGACACTTGGATCACAAATTCAGATTATTAATGCGAGTATGAACTATATTAAAAACTTACATTACAAATTCAATAATTTTTTTTAATTGCCTTTGTATAAAGTGCTTATAACATGTTGAACAACTTGTTATAAATAATTGTATAATATTAAAGGATATTTCATCAGAAAAAATACTATAATTTTCACAAATTCAATTTAATTTCTAATTGAATTGCATACTTCTTTAAGCTATTGTTTATCTCATATTAGATAGTTATTATGAAAGTTTTTGATTAACAATAAATATTTATCCTTTGATGAAAATGAATCTTATTTTTATAACACAATGGATTGCAAATAAGATAGAAGCAATTTAATACAATATAATACAATATGGAAATAAATAGTTGCATAAAATTTCCATTCACAATTTCTACTAGTTATGTCTCTTGACCAGATATTTATGTTTAGTGTTAAACACTTGAGTTCCATTTCATGCAAACTTAAAACTTACTTGGAAAAATGTATTGGCATTTTATTTTGTTATCACTAATATGTATCTAAAGTGTCCTTTTATATATAATTATACTTTTTTAAAAAAAGAAATTGATCATTATAATACACAAGAGCCCAAAATTTATCTTCGAAACATGTGTCACACAAAAATATCAGTGATTTTGACCAATTAACCTCTTAACAATAATTTTGAAAAAAGATTCTCTGTAAATATCATAAAATTGATCAAAGTACTCTTCTTAGGTCAATATTTGCAACAAACTCAATGCAACAAATTTATTCAGGACATATATCATGAGATTTATTTTTGCAAAAGTATAAAATAAATCTAATCTCTATAATGATAAATCTACAAATACCAATAAATGCATATTTGTTATACATATGTAGTAAAAAAATTTGTATATGTGTGAGAGACAGTTTTTATACCATACAGTCAAACTCTGAAAAACATATGTGTTGAAACCATGCAAATATATTACAATTTTTATTTTTTTCTAAAATAATTATGAATTCAAAAATGACTTTTTATTTTGGTCATGTAGGAGTGAGCAGGACTTTTATATTTAATATATGGACACAAATTTATATTCTACTATATACACATTCTAATTTAAAAATTTTAATGCCTTAATTTATTACCATATTTGCAATTCAATTCTCGATAAATCATATATGTTACCTTAAGTAGTGCAGCGAATAAAGATTTTTAAAATGTAGCACAATTTTTTTATGTGTAATTTTACAAATGGTAAATGATAATTTTGATTTCTAATGTTTGAAAGTGGTTCTTATTTCATCAGTTATTATAAACATTAACAGAGCTGTAATAAAGTAAGATATTTTTCCATTTCTTTATTTTTTCTTTTTCCCTGTAATATTGTGAAATTACTAAGTAAAATAAGTTTTATAAATATATATACTTCTTTTTGATATATGTATGGTTACATATCAGATTCTTGTGTTCTAATTTTAGATAATTAAATGCTGAAGTACCTCTGTTAACTACTCTGAAGATGTGTAACATAAGTAAAATTTAAGTTAACTAAACATATGTTCTCAATATAACTTGATGTAAAATAAACGAATATTTGCTTTTAAATATTGTAAGTCTACATCTATCCAAAATCCTTTTTGAAGAAGTTTCATTTGTCTTACGGTGTTGAAAACATTATTCAAAGAGTGGTCAAACACATAAACACTGGGAAGATGCTATATAATCCTCATGCTGCACCATGCTATCAAAGCACTTTGATTTGCTATAATGGTATTATAAAATGATTTTTTCTTTCTAATTATCCTTTCTATAACTGATCGAGCAACCATTTCAGCAAAATAAGACATTTTAGAAAGTAAAATTTAAATCTTTTAAGAACAAAATAATCGTACGCAATAATAAACAAACGACGCCATATTCACCGGTTGGCGGAATCACGTGATCGTGACGTCACATGAATTTAGTCCATTGAAACCTCTAAACGTTGACACTACTGCTGCTGGCTCAATAGCCTTCCTTCTCGTTAACTTACAACGCTCTACTTAAATACCTATCTACTTTGCATATCTCGTTCTCGTCTTAGAGTTGATTGGAAATATACGCGAATTTACAATCCCCAAAGACGCCTAAAAATATTAGTGGAAAGTTTCCGTACAGATTTGTCACACACACAACACAAACGATACTGAAAACAAATTTCGATAAATCCATCTGGTGGCTAGATTGAAAAATTAATGATATTTCAATAATACTAATTTGAGTAGCTGCATGTTACAAAATTATGTTTCGAATTTCACTGCTATTAATATTATTCACATACCAATAAGTTGCTGGAGCCTTGTATATTTCCTCTATTGTCGCTTGTCACGCCCCCTGCAACTTATCACTTCTACGACTTCACTTATACCGAGAGGACATACCATACCAGTCCAGTCATACGAAAGTTTCTCTAGTTTTATTAAGTGCCTCTTTGTCTTAATATACTTTAATTCTAAAATATATTGATAAATTGTTGATACTGATTACCTATGTTGATTATAATAAATCTTTGTTTTGAATTAAAGTTCTTAATCTCTCATTCGTATCCTATCGACGTTAATTTTATTGTTGGCATCCCACTGCATTTAGACCTACCACCCTCTATTTTCATTTGTCTTTTAAATAAACAAAATAATTAAACTTTCACTCGCAACCTAAATATAGGTTTGCAAAAATAATGACAATACTCATATATTCAATCATGTTATCAATTCTTATGTGTTCCGTAAATATTTTTAACTGAACAAAAAAAAAATAACATGTACATCCGGTATTTTAACGATTTAAGATTAAAGTAATTTAAGGCACTATTTTTCAGTAAAAAAGTTTTATTAAAGTGCTAAATAAAGTATGTTGAATTAACTGTTTGTTCAAAGTATATCTTAAGAAGCAACGTCAAAAATAATTAAAAAAAGAAATTACGTGTGAAAATATCAGTTTTCATTCTAAATAAAGCTTTAATTCAACCATTCTATTTCACTAAACATTTATCTTGGAGTGTGCGGACTGGGTTTTTTTATCAACACAGTAGAAAAAATCTGATACTACTCAAAGTTCTATCTCTCCGCAAGACTTGTTCGTATAACTGCGAGTAGTGTCAAATAAAGACCATCTGTGGCAGATCATAACTCACAATTCATCCGCCAAGAGAAAAATATTCTAATGCTTTTAAGTGGCTGATGCCATTCGAGCGGCTTTAATTCTTGATAAGCAAAGCCCCTTCCTCCGAGATAAGTGATCTCGAAGCTAAATAAATAAATGAAGGGCGGCCACTGAAAAATGGGCCTTTTGAAATCGATGGAGTGTTTGCCCACAAAGACATATTTTGACAGCGGAAAAAATGAACATTTTCCGCCATTTATTTTACATCTGGAAGAATCTATCATCAGAAGAGGGCGAATCATTCCGCCAGGAATAAATGGAATCTCTCCATTCACGGCAACTGTCACTTCTTTCAAAGGCAACGTCCATTTGTTTACGATTGGGCCCACCAGATTAATCTTCCCTTTAATAAATAGCTTTTTTTATACCACAGGATGCAGGATAATAGAGACGAAATTATACCAGCTGCGCTTCTTTCTGCATTTCAAAGACGCACTCCCCATTGGTTCGGTTTCATTCTATATTTAATTGCTGGTGATTTTTGAGTTTGGGCTAAAAAAGCAACAGTAATTAAACGCAATAATTGATTTTAGTATTTTATTATAATTAGGGTATTTTATATTTATGTCACACTGGTTATAAAATTTGATTATCATGTTTCTTTTCAGATCAAATTTGATAATTATTATAGCAAATTACTAAAATAAATAATTTTTTTCAATGTAAATTATTCTTATAATGTATGTACTCATACATCTAATTTTTTCAACCTAGTTGCATTCTATTTCGATTGAATAGGTGTATTCTTCACAATTTATGTAAAGGGATATATATATATACTTTAAAAACCTTTATAGAATTTTTTCTAAATTTATTGATTTGATTTTTATGTAATGCTGAATAGTTTGTTATAAGTAATAAATTATACATTTTCTTTAGAAATATGACTGTAAATTCGAACTTTTTTCGAACAAATTTTTTAATTACAAATAAAAAATTTTAACCCAAATTGTGAACATTTTTGATTTTATTTTCTTCTGTTTTTCAACTTTGCTTGCTTCAAAAAATTAATTAATAAACTGGAAATTGTTATTAACGTTTCTTAAAAGTGCGTTTGTTGTTAAAATGAAACTTATAATTAATCAGTTATTATTTTTTTTTTATTGAAGAAATATTAAAATTATTCTCAAAAAGAAACTCATACTTCAATGAGTACAGATAATAATTGGAATGCAAAACATAATTGACCAATCTTAGTTATTTTTCTCATGATTGTTCAGTTGCGAGTTTATTATTTAATGTTTTTATTGAAAATTATTCTTGGGAATATGATTTCATTTTTTATTTAACTTGTCTTGCTAAGAAAAAAAAAACGTAGTTTAGTGAATTGCTATTTTGGTACTTTAGTTGCATTTGCGTTATTAGAAATACAATTTTTAACAGTTACAATTGTTAGTACAACTATTTTTGTACTATAAATAATAATGGAACAATGAAACAAATATAAGAAATACTGCGTATCCGGAAAGGGTTGCCGTATTGCGTGAAAATGTTTTGATACATGTAATTGTGAGGGAAGCACAGGAAATGTGACTATTTCTAGAGTACGTAAATTTCATTTGTAATATAAAGAAACAAAATATATAAGAAAAAATGTTAAAACACTTGTTGAGAGAAGGGCAATACTAATGCCAAGTACACAAGAATGTCATCTGAAGTCCTCAGAAATAACCGTTCGTGTGACTTAAAAATAATAAGAAGGCTTGTCTTAGTGCTAGAATTTCTAGAGGAAAGGCCATTTCTTATTTTATTCTATGGCAATTTCAGAAAACAACAACAACAACATATTTGTGGAGGTGAAAACCATATAGACAGGACAACTGAACAATGGATACAGATTATTTTTTCTGATATTAGGAAATATATTTATTTCAAAGTGTGATATATATGTGTGTTTGTGATTTAAAGCAGGGAGTAGTTATATTCCTACTATAATGATTCAAATATCCAGCATCCTACAGGTATAATGTAATGTGCACACATATGTCAGTGGATGGTTTAGGCTGTCTACTTGTAACTGAAAGCACACTCAATGCTACAAAGTAGTTTATAACAACAATCTGGAACTGAAACTGCTACTGTGAACTACTTGCAGTGATTTATTTTCCACAACGTTTTATATACTTTTAAAAATATTCAGTTTCCTGTCACGAAGCGTGGATATTAAACGATTGTTTAATACTAAATTAATTTGATCATATATATATATATATATATATATATATATATATATATATATATATATATATATATATATATATATATATATATATATATATATTGAAATAAATAGTTCTATACTGAAGTCATATATAAGGTGTTTTTTTAGAGGCATAGAACTTTAAATTGCAATAAAACAACGAGGTATTATTCGACTGACATGATTTTTTTTATTCGAAAGATAATTTTGTGGCATTACATTTTAAATATGATCAAGCAAGGCGTAGATTCGTCGAATGGGCCCAAAACGAGATTGACGTTGTTCCCGATTTTCATAAGCGAATTTTGTTTAGCGATGAAGCGCACTTCTGGTTGAATGGCTACGTCAACAAACAAAACGGCCGCATTTGGAGTGAAGCTAATCCACAAGTGTATGTCGAAACACCGTTGCATCCAGAAAAACTGACTGTTTGGTGCGCTTTATGGGCTGGTGGAATCATTGGTCCGTACTTCTTCAAAAACGATGAAGGCCACAACGTTACAGTCAATGGTGATCGGTATAGAGCCATGATTACTAACTTTTCATTCCTGAATTGAACAATCATGATGTCCAGGAGCTGCGGTTCCAACAAGACCGGCGCAACATGTCACACAGCTCGTGCCACAATCGATTTATTGAAAAACACATTTGGTGACCGCCTAATTTCACGTTTTGGACCTGTGAATTGGCCTCCAAGATCTTGTGATTTAACACCGCTAGCCTATTTTCTGTGGGTCTATGTTAAGTCATTGGTCTATGCGGATAAGCCACAAACGCTTGACCATTTGGAAGACAACATTCGCCGTGTTATTGCCGATATACGGCCACAAATGTTGGAAAAAGTCATCGAAAATTGGACGTCCAGATTGGACTACATTCGAGCCAGCCGTGGCAGTCCTATGCCAGAAATCATATTTAAAATGTAATGCCACAAGATTATCTTTCGAATAAAAAAAAAAAGTTCATGACAATCGAATAATACATCGTTGTTTTATTGCAATTGAAAGTTCTATACCTCTAAGAAAAACACCCTTTACAAGGTGTGACCCAAAAAAAAGAGACTTAGTGTGCAGCTTGAAAAAACCGTGGTGTTTTCAACAACTGCTTTGGTGACGTCATCTCACGTACCTCCTTTATCCATGTGGGCCATTTCACTGCTAGTTGGGAGTACTGCGTCATTGATTGACCACTTGCAACTGCATTCTGCCGGAAAAGTGTAGAATAAACATTACGTTTCTTGTAAAACTTGAGAAAACAGCCAGGAAAACGTCCCAAATATTAAACGAGACTTATGGAGATGAAACTTTGTCTCGTGCACATATGCCTAAAAGACAAAAGCAGTTTTTAATGAGAAGGGATTGTGCGGAAGATGATGAGCGTGTTGGACGTCCAACGTCCGCGATTATAGACCAAAACATTGCCAAAATTCGTTTTATGAGTGCATTTCACCCACTTCACTGGTCAGACTGTTAATCAACACTACTAGATTGAAATACTAAAAAGACCCCGTGAAAAAATTAGAAGGGAAAAAGGCCAGATTTGGGTAATGTGGATGGCTGTTGCATCAAGACAATGCACTCGCTCACATGGCCATATTTGTCAAGCAATTTCTGACCAATTAAAACATTTCTGTATTGGGGCATCCACCTTATTCATCTGATTTGGCTTCATGTGACTTTTTTTTTATTTTCTACAGTTAAATCTTGCTTAAAGAGAACCCATTTTACCTCTGTTGAAGAAGTTATAGCAAAAACGCAGAGCTTCCTGAGAGCCTTTCAGAACTATTACCAGCAATGGCAGCACCGAATGCAGAAGTGTGTGAGTGCTGAAGGGATCTACTTTGAAGGCGATAATGTCATGGAGAACTGATTGTGTAAGTACATTGATTTATTGAACCAGTCTGAATTTTCGGGGCTCACCTCATAGCTAATCTTTGATCCCATTTCAAAACTCTATACGAATGAGCACCAGTGATAAAAAATGGCGATTAATAGATGTCATAATTACCTATTTGTTCGAGTCAGCTCAAGAATGATAGGATGCATTTTTGTGTGTTGCTGCTAATGCCCCCGATCGATTGAGATCCCCGACAACCGACATCATTGAGACAAGAATCGGGGATTCTTGGGGTGTGGTAAAGGACCTCCCACCTCTTTTCTCCTTCCATCAACCTATCAAGAGGCCTTGCAGTTTGACGAATATGAAGGTGATTCCATGCCGAACAGGCATTATAAATTTACATTACCGAATGTAATATTATGATGTATTTATAATGTGGATATTTTAGGAATTTAAACTACACATTTTTTTTTAAATAATCAAGATATTTGTATGATGTTTAATCTTTAGTTCGATTCTATACTGAATTTATTTTAAACGATTTATAAATATATTTAGTTATATTCCGTGAAAGAATCCAATTTTCAAGAACAGACACAAGTGAAACAATAGAAATATTTCAAAACAAACTCCTCCATTGATTAAAACTGGCAAAAAATAAATTTAATAAAGTAAGTAATTTACTCCACACACAAAGATTCATATTTTACATTTATCATTTTAAAGAACTGTTTAATTTAACGGTGCAATGAATTTCGGATTTTTGAAACCATATATTCGTAGTCGATACAAACTGCAATTCATCACCCATCAACTGGATGCAGTCGATAGTCCCCAAATCATTCCATTGCTTAACAATGTAACATTCAGGAATGATGAACGACGGGGCTGAGAATAGGGAAAAAAGTAATTAATGCCCCTCTCTCCCCCACAAATAACACCTAAATGGCCAGTCCAAGAAACCAGGATCCAATTTTTCGCTCCAGTTAACGGTGCTAATTTATAAGGCCCTCCTCCTTGGAATTAAAAACCATTCATTTTTACACCCCCCGGAACCTCTTAAGCGCTTAGCAAACCACTGCCCACTTAATTATAAAACAATCAGGAGAATTTTTCCGATCACTTAGCGCGGAAGGGAGCGATAATTTAGTGTCCGGACTAATGATTAAGCTTCGGCTCACAAAACAAGATTGATTACTGCTGACGGAGTGAAGGGTTTTTTACTCCCTTATTATTAATCCTCTTTTCGGTATTCATAATATTTGTTATGCTTCTGCTTCCACCCAGAAAGTTAATGATTATACAGAGGCTTGTCAGCAGATTAACTGCGCCCTGATGGATTTTGATTTATGAAACGATGTCTTGTTCGGTCGACGACGAACGGTGTGGTTTTCCTTGGAAAAACAAAACTAAGGCGAAGTTCTTTTTTTTTTTTAAGCAAAGAAAAAATTAGCTCTGGAATTTTTATATTTTTTTCTGACTTCAAGGAGGGAATTTGACAAGGAAGGTCTTAAGACAAGGGACAACTAAGCCCTGACCCACGGCTGCAATGGAGTCATCTTCTTGTTCTTGAACCTACCTTAATAAGATCACGATTCGAATAAATTCAACGATCAAATGTTATTTCCGGTGGCATTCTCTAAAAAACTGAGAATTTCGGACAATATGCCAACTGGCTTTACGTGATGACCGTTGTCTATGTATAGGTCTAAGTCCATCACCATACACAATCTTTATTCATTTAATCAAAACACGGCAGTCGGTCTAGTCCAGTGATTCTCAAAGTGGTCTATATAGACCCCCTAGGGTCTATGACGACATGCAGGGGGTCCACGTCAGCGAAAAATAATTTGGGGGTTCATGAGATGTCAATGGGGGTCTATGATGATGACTCTCATTAAACCAAATCATGATTTAGCTTCAAAAGAAAATTTAGTCACGTGGAAAACAGATTTTATCTATTTAATAGATTTATTTACAAATTTTAATAAGGTTAATTTGTAATTAGAGTTGTCAGCATAAATTTTATTATAAACAAAGACCATGTCCACAATTTTGGGCTTTAAAAAAGACGTACCTGTCATTTATCACGAATTATGGAATATCGTGAGAAAATCTTTAATTACTTTTTCAGAGTGGTTGCCAATCTCCAAAACAAAAAAAAGGTGGGGGATAAGTTCTGGGCACTACCAACCGAGGAAATTTTGGGTTAAACCTGACACAATTGATTCCAAATGTTGAAAAATTGCTATTGAATTGCTATGCATTTATTCCTCTCTTTGAAAGCATCTGTTTGTTGCTCATTTATTACATGTATTAATTAAATTTTAATTCAATTAACGTGTTTTTCTTAAGTTTTAAGCACCATACTTCACTTCAGGTAGAAATATAAATCGTTTAGAGTAAGTAGATCTATACCAGCTGTCAAAAGGCATTTAAATTGGTAAATTTGCAAAAATTCAATATTAGGTAAGCAGGGGTCTACCCCAAACCAAAAAAATGGTAAGGGGTCTATGAGACAAAAAAGGTTCGGAACCTCTGGTCTAGCTAGTTTGTGGCTTTGTAAGTCATGCATATTTATTTGCTTCGGGGTATTGGTATTATGGGCTACTTTTAAAACGTAAGCGATGTACAGTCTATTTTTGAGGGTCATAGGTAGGGTTCAAATTTGTGTAGGGGCCAGGGCTTATATTTGTAAAGGGGCCCAGGGCCTACTTTTTCCTTAGAAAAATGTGATCTGTTAGGTCAGATCCCCGACTTCTTCCTTTTCCTTTCTTTACAACAATGGTCTTCAAACTGCGTTCCAGGGAACCCTGGGGTTCCACGCAGCATACTAAGGTATTCCAAGAGTCAAAATAAAAGTTCAAGAAGAAAACTACAAATATGAATGCAAAATAGAATCACATTATCGACAGAGTTTGTATGAACACAAGTATCTAATGCCGTGTTTCCAACGCGGATTGCACATACCTCGTGAAAACTTAAAAATAAATTCGGCGCATTTTCCTTTTTCTACCGATGATCTTTCAGATGAATAGAGCTTAGATTGGAAGAAAAAATGACTCATGTGATTTGTTTAAAACTTAGAAAGGTTTTTCAAGGACTAAAGCTCTTTGTGTACTGCCAGTATGTCTAAAAGTTGATAAAGAAACTTTTAAGAATCAACTGACCTTAATAGAAACACTTCACCCTTATCACCGGAAGTAAGCTATGCATTCATTATTCTATGCACTATGCATTATGCTTATGCATTCTTATGCAGCTAAAAATTGCTTTAACTTCTCTAATATTTTCTAGTTATCTTAGGCTAAATAATAGTAATGAAAAATTGTCCAATTTTTAAGATATTTATGCCAAAAATTTCCATTTATGTATGTTATAATATCGCATAGAGCAAATGCTGTTTAACTGAAAATCAAGCTTTCATACCTGATTTGAAGCAGAGCAGAGGCGTAGCTACCACCGTATCAATGATACGGGTCCCCCAAGCTACAGGGGCCCCATCATGTGTAATATTTTTGACACAGTGATCTTTTTTAATTTTCCAAAATAGGGCATCAAGGAATTTTGATACAGGGCCCAACATTTATTTGAAGTATGAAAACACATGCATATTCTAATGTATAGGCAAATGTTTTTGATTACCGATAACGTGTCATAATTATTTACTATTCATTTGTTTTTTTTTATATTCGTATGCTTCACATTTGTGCATTCTAAGAAAAATACAAGAAATTAAAAAAAAAGATTCGCAATATATTGCGCTAAACATATTTTAATAGGATTCATTTAATAAAAAATCCCGTTCCTATTATCTATCGCCCTATCCGAACAATTTCCATTTTCCGGCAGATAAATTTTCAAAGCAATATTTCCTTTAAAAAAAAAAACTCACCACCCTTCCAAACGAGTATCACCTCTCCCTCCCCAATTGGCTCTCATTATCGATCTGCGGAAGGACCAGAGCGGAATTATCGAGAACTTAAAGACGGAAATTCGATCGTCTGACAGCGGCCAACAAAGAAAATGATTTATGAGTTTCGAACCAACAGGCATTTTATAATGAGGGAGTCACTTCGATTTGAAGGCGTCTAATGCCTATTATGTCAATAAACCTGCCAAAATCATCCCTCCTCTATTCTAATTTATGGCACTCCCCCCACCCCTACACGAAAGTCAGAAAGCTGTTGGATAAACACAGCAGAAAAAGCATCAAACAGAAGAGAAGGTAAATAAAAAAACCCGCTCTAATCTCCTTAAAATAAATAGTTTCTCTCACACCTGACTCTCTTATCATGGATGTTATCTTCTCTTTCTTGAGCAGGATTAGATCCATTATTCATGAATTTTCCTCAGATAATTCCCGCCCGTAACAATATAACAGGAGTCATGTCGGGATTAGGGTCGCAGACATCTTTCGAGGCTCCGGGGCAAACTCGAAGAACTTGGGGGTTGGAGGAGAGTAAAAGGTGTTCTCCACTGTATATCGAGCGGTATATATTTAGGTTAACCATAACATGTAGAAGAGTGATGATATATTTGTTGTGTGCTGGTGATGTCATAGATGATATAAGCAATATTTTGCTAAGCGACATACAGGGCATTAACATAGCTTAAAGGAATATGAATCTAGCATACAAGAGGGTGGGGGCAGGTTCTGGAGTCCGAACCTCCCCTCCATAGCCCTTGATTTTTTTTATTGATTATAATTCTACTTATATTGTACGTAAAATTTAATTTAAGTATTTATTTTAATTAATTCTATAAGTTATTAAAAGTAAACAGTAAGATATTAAAAACAGTAAAAAATTAGTTATTTATACAATAATAATTCTTTTACTGTCTTTTGTTCACGAAAATCGACAAAATCAAAGGTTACGTTAGGTCACGTATTGGTGCCTGATACACAAGAATAGTGGATTTTCGACCCTGCATCCCCCTCCCTCTTTTGAAAATCCATGTGTGTGTCACTGCTGGCAGGTTCAAATATCTCTAAAAAAGGCTTTTATTAGTATTATTATTACTTCATATTCTTCCCTTGTTTAATTTATTAAAATTATTAATAAATTATTTGAATTTTATTAGTATACAGAAAAGAAGTAGGCGAGCCAGGTGATGAAATCGTGAAATTATCTACAGCTTTCTCATATTATTTTTTCTACATTCGACGTTTAATGTAATTCTTTAAAAAATAATAATGTTTATCTTTTTTAAATACCTTCAATATAGCAGTATATGAAGAAATATTTTTAAATTTCATCACTAGAAACTAATTAATTAGTGATAAATCTTAAACTGGTTACAGAATTTAAATGTATTAGTAATTAAAATTAAAATTTTATGACTAGTAATAACTACTGTATATTGAGTTCTAACATTTCCTTGGCAATAGTACAGAATGTACAAATCAAATGCCTATTAGAATAAATCATTATATTTAACAGGAAGTTAAAAAATATAAGAAAAATATAAAATTAAAAATCAGGAATCACGTAATTTTTTAAAAATAGAATCAGTGAATTTCTAGGTGAATTCTAGTAGCAGAGCCCTGAGGACACCCAGTCGGTAGTCCATCCCCTCACCCTCGGTTCATGTAACATTTTTTTCACTACAGTAATAAAATCGTTGGTTACTTAGATACGAAACTCTTCAACATCAGAGATCTTCTTTGAGTTGACTTTGTCTTTGAAACAGTCCTAAGGGGAAAGTAACCCAGTGGATGGGCGTCTGGAGATCTTGGTGGCCAAGTAACTGCGCCTCAGTGTCTTATCCGTTGGTAAGGGAATGTTAAACTTAAAATTTTTTTTTAAAATATATGCCTCAGTGAGGAGCAGCCCCATCTTTTTGGAAAATAGCAGTGTTGTATATGCTGTGTTTAGGGGTATTGTGTAAGTTTGAAACCTGTTCAGGTAAATTTTCAGCAAAAAAGACCCATGAATGCATCATGTAAAGATGTATCCCACGCATTAAATTTTAGATTATTTCTTTGCTTTTCCTGTACCGCATATGAATTTTCTAAGCTCCGAAATACGCGTGAAAAATAAAATGAAAAAAAAAATCTGCAAAACCTAAGAATCCGGCTAATACATAATGCATCTCTGAGAAATTTTTCTCAATTGACCTTTGAAAATTACAGACATTTGAATAGGAAACCTGGTATTTTTACTATTAATACCATTAAACAAATCGTGATTTCCCGACAAATTATAAATAATGAAATCTATGTCATTTAAATCTACTCAATTATAATCATTACAAAAATTTCTTAATGAAAATTTTACACTACTCTCAGATAATGTCCTTATACTGCTATTAAAAATCAATGAAGCTCTTTTATAGGAAATCACAAATGAATGTTGGAAGGAAGTGAAAGCAATCAGTTTGTATTTCATATCGTAAACCAACATTTCGTATTAAAGATATGATTACGCTAAATGTTTTTAATGAAGACTTTTAACTTAAGAATTTAATTCTATTACAAAGCACAAAAGCACATAAATAGTTGTACTTTGAACATTATTATAAAATAACAAGATTTCTACTAACGTCATAATTTTTCTTTATACATGTTGGCATTCTAATTACAAATATATATTCTGTGAATTGAGGTGCCTTTAAACTAAACATATTAAAAATGTTTCATACAATTTCTCAAATATGATAAACATATAAATGTAAAGGGAAACATCCTGAATTTGTAAGGAAGAAAAATTGATAGAAAACAAATAAACAAATATTTAAACAATGAATGAGTAATTAAGTTGAAAAATAAATTACTTTTAGTAAAAAGTTTTTTTAAAAAGAATTAATGGATAAAATACATGTTTTTTTTTAAAAAATTCGACCATCTTTTAGAAAACTGAATTTGCAAGCAACTGAAACCAAACTGAAGACTATTTAGACATACGAATAAAATTACAGCTGAACTGTCTTCTCAATAATGTTAACAATATTTATTGCCTATTTTATTTCATTGCTTCCATTATAATGAAGCTTTATTAATTACTTACTTGCTGTGACTTCATATGTTTCTCAATCCAGGTTTGAGCATGGCTAAACTTATATATGATGATACTTTTCTCTTTTCTTTAATACGAAAAATGCATCTAAAGTACTTCTAAGGCAATATTACAACCTTTACATAATTGATCTGAAAATGAAGATAAATTGGAACATGATACAGTACGAACAACAAATTAAATCATAATTTAAGGCAAAACTAATACATTCAATTAGGATCTGTGATAAAATGTAAGACTATCTCTTACTCAATGCTATTAGTACTTATCATTGGGTTTAAAGATTTTATTTACCCGTTTTAGAGCACATATACACACACTCTACAGTGGCACTTTCCATTTACAATTAGATAGCACAATCTTATCCGTTACCATAAAATAACTAAGAGTGGAACTTTTAGAAAATCATACTAAATTGTTAGTATAATGTTATCCTTATTTACACTAAGTTATCTCAAATAATTCTTATTTACCGGGCAGAAATATTGTGTAATGGGTTGTAGAACCCTATCTGAAAGGTGTGTTTTCCTCCACGTACAGCTATTAATGGCAACGAAACATAATTTAAGCTTTTGCTTTACTTATAATTCAGGAGGAACTAATATATACAGAAGCCATTAACCATTCATTCAATACTGGTTACCCACAAGTTTTTATTTCTTCCAGAAATTTCCCGTGTATGCTATATAGAACGTCATTGCATTAATTAATATCCAACAGGGTAATTTTATAAGTTGATAAAATAATTTAATGTGAAATACATTTTATCTAACTCCCAATAACATAAATATTTTCACAAAATTATCCTGTAAAATTTTCTATTTACCGTAAAAATACGGTGTGTATAACGCGCCGCTATACTTTCAAACTGGAATTTTTAGATGTATTCGCCGTATAACGCGCCCCTCCCTTTTTCACGAAGAAGCCTGAACTGTACGTGCGCAATGTTTTAATGTTTTGAAGTCGTTTATTCGAGGTATTTTTTCTAGCCTTGAAAAAATAGTAAAATTCTTTAACAATTCTTAAAGAATGTCATTTCTTTTAGTAAACAGTATTTCGATCCATGCTCATCTCTATTTTTATATTTTTAAAGCTTTTATTTTTATACGTGGCATATAAGGTAAACCCGTAAATTTCACTCTTGTTTTTTGAGTTAAAACTGCGCGTTATGCGCCGTTTAACGGAATATACCTTGCACTGCGATTGCCACGAAAACTTGTCTCTGTAAAACGCGTTAAAGCTGCGGTAGCCCAGTGGTCAAGGTATCGGATCATGACAGGCATGCCATGAGTTCTAGCCCAGTACCACTAAAGACCCGCCGTGTAGGGCAGCGATGCATGTTAAATCTGTCGAGAGCTGAAACGTCCTCCCATTGGTGTGGTGTGGTAGTTAGGAGAGGGGGTACCAGCTCAGGTGTCGTCCACGTCATTTGACCATGATTCAAAATTACGTGGTCCGTCGCCAAAAACCCTCGTGTTGCTGAACAGTGCAAGATGTTTTAATATTCACTTATCACTCATCCTCTGTAAAACGTGTTTTTCCTTTAATTTACTAATGCAGCGGAGAAACAGTACTGTGTTGTATTTTTATTGGGATAAGAGCCTCTTTTAATGTAGAAAAAAAAATTTAACACATAAATGTGTGAAAGTAAAATTTATAAGCCATAATTGCAGTACTTGGTTTTGAATTGTTAATTTATGTAATTAAAAATCAAAAATAAAAGAAAAACTATCTTCTTTAAATGGAAGATCAAGGTAGTAAGTTCTTCGATGCATGCATTACGATTTATCAACTTGATCACTGATTATTCCTTGTTGCACAATTTCAGCAAATGGCATTTTCTCTGATAATCGTCAGTGATATTATGTTCTTTGTACTTGTGTAAAATTAATGTTAAGTAAAATTTAACATTTGATGTTGAATAAAATTTTGAAATTCTTGTTAGAAAGATAGAATTCTGTTAACTCCATCGAAATGATAAACTAGTTCTAGATATCTTTTTTAAAAAAATAGTCATCACACGCAATTTTTTCGTTGATAATTATAAATTGCCGAACCATTCTGATGCTCCCCTTTTCTTTCGAACATATCAAGGATGGTTTTTATTCAAAAGATGGAAACTGCTATCTTATATTTTTTTCACATTAAAATAATTCCTTTAAAATATGCTTTTTTTTGCTTTAATAATCTACTTATTCAATTAAAAATCATAATATATTTTATACGTGTTATAGTGGCATTGACGAGATTAAAAATTACCCTAATGGTGTCA
Source organism: Trichonephila clavipes (assembly GCA_019973935.1). Classification (NCBI taxonomy): domain Eukaryota; kingdom Metazoa; phylum Arthropoda; class Arachnida; order Araneae; family Nephilidae; genus Trichonephila; species Trichonephila clavipes. The sequence continues at coordinate 684,475 of BMAU01021345.1, read as the reverse complement.
TTTAATCCTACGTATTATATGTTTCTAGAACACGTGTTCATTTTCAAAAATGAAAGAATTAAAAGCAGAGACATTTTTATATTAATTTTGAATAACTGCAATTGTAAGACATATTTCCATGAGAAAGGATAGAACGGATGTGAATGATGCACGTTCAATTAGAAGAAGTCAAATACTTTTCCCGGTGGAGTGGGGTGCCACTATAAAGATTGGAGTACCACCTCTAGTATTGTCCCCACCCCTTGATCATAGTTTAAAATTAAAAAATCTGCCGCAAACAGCTCTGTAGGATCTGCACAGTAGACGAATAGACAATTAGACTCCCGACAATATTAGTCAAGTTTTATGTAAAGGGATGAGCAGAATGTCCAGATGGATCATTGTATTCTGCAAAAAGAAACCGTGTATTTTCCCCTCATGCCTGGCACAAAATAGATGCTGCGCCTATCCTGAAAACGGCTTTGTTGATACCCCACCTCTTCCTTCTTTTACACCCAAATGACGTTCGACTACAATGATATATAGAAAGGATACTCCTGTGAACAATATCCATTATTTCGTTCCTTCGCACATGAGGATTGTGAATTATTTGAATGAAAAAGAATACTGGCGTGCATACAGTGGAGGGTATCCTAAGTATCAAAGTGACAAGGCGATTGATATACCCTCCATATGTTGTACGAGGTACAGTGACGAAGTTGATCTCAGTCACGCCGGCCTATTGTCTCAAAGAACCACTGAAGTTTGGACGAAGACAAGGAATACACTGTGAAGATCCACTACGCTTGTCAATTACAGATGATGGGAGCGTGAATGAGGACCGACAAGGGGGTTAAAAGGGCAGCTGACGAGGATCATCCGCATCAGCTTTTTTTTGTTCTTCTTCGTACACATAAAAGAGTTTGCACCCGAAATGGTCGAGAGAAATGAACTGAAGTTACCTCTTAAAGACGAAGTCTGTGGAGCAGCCCCTTGAATGGTTTATCGGGAATGATACCATCGAAAGGGGTTGTGGGGACTCCCGCACCAAGGAGATGATCCCTTCATGATATACGAACAATAAAACGGACTATAAATTTTCTCCAACGAAAGGGTTCGATGAGTAAAACTTTAATGATGAATTTAATGTTTTTTAAAAATTAATTTGAAACAAAATCCGTTTTGGCAAAAACCTGTGTGTCTCCTCTCCCTGCCAAGTATTGAAGTAGTTTTCAGGGTTCACGACACTACAGCTTTCATGTGGTGTGGAAGTGCTGTGATAATAAACAATCGATTTATCTTTCCATTACTTCATTTTTTGACAAATCATTATTCTCCTTTTGGATTTACGAGCATTTTGAAATGATACACAAGTAATATATATACATAAAAAAATCCTTTAAGTCAATTTCTACTTAGATCAACAAAGAAGATTTCATTATAGTTAATTTTTATTAAAAATTTACAATTAATGTAAATATGTAATGCAGATGACAGAATCACAATATTCCGTGACAAAACAGAAAGTGACTTTCTTTGCGATTTTCTATTTTTCTTTCTATATATGTTGTGGGACTAACTTTTTATTTGTTTGTTACTATTCATTCCTAAATTTATATTTAATTATTCTAATAAAATAGTATAGTAAAAGAGACATCGCATTCTCAGAAATTAGGCCATCCCAGGTGGGATTCAAATCCATGACATTTGGATTAGAAATCCAACGCGCTATCCATTGCGCTACAGGGTTCAGAAAAGTTTTCCGTTCTACATATGCTGTCGGACTAGTATTGTTGTTTGTTACTATTTATTCATTTTGTAATTTAATGAAGGAATTTATATTTGGGAAAACTGTATTAACATCAAGTGCCATCCACTATATGTTAAAAAAATGTAACTGAAGTTGATTGGAGGGATAGAAAGTATTTTATTAACGATTAAAATTTGAACTACATATATATATATATATATATATATATATATATATATATATATATATATATATATATATATATAGGGAGATTGTGAACTAATGGTAGGATTTAAAAAAAAATAATAATGCAATGTGGGTTTGTTTTTTAACTAAAGATTTGAGATTACTCTTAAAAGCTAAAAATCTGAAAGAAAAAAAAAATTCTTGCAGATAATTATCTCGGTATAAACGTTTTGAATCTAGAATTTTCGTCATAAATAATGACATACATACGGCTTAAGTCAAGTAAGTTGTTTGAAATATAATGGATGAAGATAACTGCACACACAAAAAGAGAGACTTATCAGATTTTGTCTAAATACCTTAAACAGGAAGTCAGTGAGAGATAAGGTGCACTAGACTGACAAAAAAAATTTCCTAATTAACGAAATTTACTCATTTTTTAAAAACTTTTTAAGTTCTTTCCTTGAAAGAAATGTGTTAAAGTAAATTTCCTCCCCATCAAAAGCAAGTCATTAATATTCGAGACGTTTTATTTTTCATTTTCTTCGGGCGTTCTTAATAATTTACTATCTTTGGCTTTCTATGGAGTGAAAAATAAATTTCCACAATGAAATTTTAATACCCAACAATATACTTTAGAAACTATTTTTTCCCACTAAACTCTGTAATCGAAAAAATTAAAATTGCGTCGTAAAAGCTCATTTTTAATTCTAAGCAGGTGATGTACGTGTTACTTCTAAATTATGTATATAAATAGGAGTATTTTTGAAATTTTAATCTTAAAGTGAATAAATTATCTCCCCGGAAAAGCTAGTACATAAATATACAGTTTAGCTACTAAATATGCATAGCAAAATGTTTAAAATCAAGTTGAGAAAAGATAAAAATATTCTTCCAAGATGAAAGTGAATTCCCAAATTTAAATTTTAAAAGAAAAACTTCACATACTCCTCGATATTAATTTGTTTAAGTATCGTACAATCCAGCGTATAAAGCGCACTTTTAGCACAAAAATGAGATCGAAATTTATGGGTACACGTCATACGCCGAGTATAAAAATGATAGCTTTAAAAATAAAAAAAAAAAAACGAGAATAGCATAAAAAATTAGACATCTACATCTATCGAAATAATGTTTATTTAAAAAAAAATGACATGCTGTTTGAATGAAGAAATGTGGTTCTAAAAATATGCTATTTTTTCCAAAAGCCCCTGGGAATTAAATAAATTACATCAAAACATAACATCATCGTGTATATACATTTCAGGTTTCTTCGTAAAAAGAGGCCGCGCGTTATACGGCGAATATACCGAAAAATTAAAAGTACAGTTTGAAAGTATAAGTGCGCGTTATACGGCGGTGTACGTTATGAGCCGGATTTTACGGTACTTTATTGCAGTATACACGTACTATTTAAAAGTCTACTACGTGTTACTTCAGTTGAGGGCTTTTAACTTACAAAAAAAAAAAAGCGTACTGTTTACTTATATTTCCAATACGCAGTACGTGTAATATAAATCCATTTAATTCTTTATAATCTTTTTTGAATTGATTCGCTCAGAAATTTAAGAGTAAATCAGTGCTTCTCAAACTTTCTATACCTGCGACCCAATTTTCAATCATAATTTTCCTCGCACCCCCCTCCATATAATATTAATGTATTGAATTCAAAATTAATATACTTTGACGTAAAGGTACAAGGCTACTCTAATTATAAACCATACAAATTATCAAGTAAATGATACATTTTGCATATCATTTTAAGACATGAACATAAAAATCACTGGTAATTATTAATCTTATTCTTAACTTCGTACTGTTAAATTTATTATGAAACACATTGTGCACTACTGATACATGTATAAGTGTGCTATATCAATATAAATGTATATTTTTTTATTATGTCGGGATGTATTTCTTTCTTTCTTTTTTTTTTTTTTTTTTTTTGCTTCCTTTCAGTAAATTAATAATTCTTTAAAACAATAATCTTTTATTTTCGACTTTTTCATAAGCTCACGTCTCCCCCCCCCCTGTTGAGTTATCACGCCCCTCTAGGGGGCGCGCCCCACAGTTTGAGAAACACTGGAGTAAATCTCTCTAAGAATGTATTTCCATTAAGATTTGCTCACAACATTGATATTTATATCGAGGAAATGACAACCTTTTTTATATTGTTGAATTACTTTTCGATTAAATAGAGCATTCTTTTGGTTTCATTATATAATTACATGCATATTAAACTTTTACTTTTAGTTCTCCTTTATATATTGTATTAATTAAGAATTAATGGATTATTAAAATATCAATTACATGTGGAAAGATAATTTAACTTTAAATATTTAAAATTTGTCGTATAATTTCGTAAGACAAAGTTTAAACAACTCTTTCAGGAAATGTTTTAACTCAGTTGCACAATGTAACTAGAAATATTTCTTCTTTATTACAATTTCTTCTTCATTACATACAAGTTACACCATTCCTCTTTCATTTGAAAATATACGTTTCCAAGTTTAATTTTTATTAATGCTACTGTATTGTTTCAAATCATCCTATTCATGGTGATCTAAAATAAGTTCATCAAAAGTATTAAAAAGAACCCATAATACATCATTTTTCTTTGAATAAAAACTTTTTACGTATGGTAGTTATGACACCACAACATGTCAAACCATAGGCATTTATTAAGAAAAATTTTGTCAAAATGAATATCGAATTCCCATAGCGTTTAACACAGTGTTTCTCAAAGTGTGGGGCGCCCCCCTGGGGGGCGCGATAACCCTACAAAAGGGCGCAAGCATATCGAAAATTTAAAGATTTTTTTAAAAAAAAGTAACCGGAAAGAGAAGTAAAACAAAATACTTTCTTTCATAATAAAAAAACACAACACTAATTTAATTTATGTTTATCAACTGGCGTTTTTCCGTCATCAAATAGCTATCTTTGATCCCAAAACCAAATTAAAGAAGAAAAACATTTTGTTTAATTTGCTGTATTTCCTCAATGAGAGATTTTTTTTATTGCGTTTTAACATAAAATATTACTCGTTAAAAGAAAAACAAAACTTAGACCCTGAGAAAAATTCTAAGAAGATAAACAATATTCAACACTGTAATTATTATTGAAATACTGTACATTAGTTGTAGAAAAAGAAAATGAAGACATGATTCACTTTTCAGCCAGGCTGCATAATATATTTGCTGATCATTTGATTGACCTTCAAATTCACTGGTATAGTTAGTGTTCTACATTAGTTCCGTTTGTTTTTCGCTTAGGAAATTGTAAATAATAAATAGTTTTATGATATTAAGAAAATAATTGATTCATTCGAAGGATTATTTGGCCTAGATTTATATTTTTATGAGTATTCTCATAAACATAAAAAGCATAGAGAAAAAAACGCCATAATCCTTTTTTAGATACTCCATATTTTTTCTGAATACACTTTTAACCAGGGAGCAGTGGCGTGGAACATCTGTTATCTCTATTGTAGGAAGTTGAAAGAATGCATATTATTCATGATTGAGAAACGCGATGAACATGAAACGAAATGAAAATTTTCAAATGCTTCCTAATGAACTCCATCAACTTAAAAATATGAAGCCATAAGTGTACCACAAGGTTCAGTTCGCCTTGTCAAAAAGACACAAGAAAGGAGAAGTTCAAATTGGTATTTGTTGATCACCAAAGGTGTCACGAGTTCGAGCCCAGTACCACTAAAGACCCACCGTGTAGGGGAGAGATGCACGTTAAATCTGTTGAGAGCTCAAACGTCCTCTTGTTGGAGTGGTGAGGTAGTTAAAAGAGGCAAGCTCAAGTATCGTCCTCGTCACTTGACCATGGTTCAAAAATACGAGGTCCTTCTCCAAAGGCCCTCGTGTAGCTGAACAGTGGGACGTTAATATTCACTCACTCGATCATGATCGCTCATTAAACTACAATAACTTGAACAAAAAATGACAGCTTTGCCATTAAGAAATAACATTTCTGTAATATTAGTGAAAAGTGTCTTTGATTTGCGTCCTTTATTAAGGTCTTGCAGTTTTGAATCATTTTAGTTCACAGTTTTATTGGATTTTATCTTAAATCATCAAAGAAAAATTGAATAGTCCTTGAAAGCCGGTAAGTATAATTTCTCTTAATTAAATTATTCACTGGAATTCCGATTTGTATCGTGTACAGTAAAAATAATTATAAACAAATGATTGAGGCGACTGAGTCCCCTCGCACTACCATTAGCGTTAGTATCAAGTGCGCGCCTGCTCCCGGGTTAAAATATTTTGAAGTCTTCTCGCTTTAAATATTAAAAAGTAACACAATTATTCTTCATCGGAATTTTATATTCTTTTTCATTATTTAAAGTTAATTCTAAATGCTAATTGTGTGAGGTTTAAAAAATTACAGTTCTTTTAAATAGTTATTTACAATTATAGCATTTATCTAAAAAAATCATTTTACATTTCTTGATACAATATCGTGCACGCAGTTTTTTTTTACTCTCCTTACAGTTCAGCTATTATATCAAAAATAATGTTTTATTATTTTAAAAAAATTAACTCGTGCCAAGAGCCGGTTTTTAAGCCAGTATACGTTTAATGTATCAGTACTGAAGAAGGTATTTTATAAATAATTTCTTAACACCAAATTAAGAACAAGTTTAATAATTATTAGGGACTTCCATGGGCTTGTATTGTGGAGCAAAATTTTTCAAAGGAAGGTTTAATATCAGAAATTGACACTTTGAGTTATTTTTCTATATTCAGCTGAGATCTATATTCTGTCTTCAAAGCAGCCACCGCAGAAAATCCGGTTGAACAAAGGTAGGATGTTGAAAATGGTAATAGTATACGAAGCTCTTTTGTTTTCAGTACAGAAAATTCTTCATCCACCTCTACCCAAAATTCAAAGTGAGATTTATTACAAAATTGCCTTTTAATTTTTCACTGGATGTGAAATCTAAGAAGATTTCTTCTTCGGAAGTTGAGAGCCCTTCTGGAGTGTCTTGAAATAGATCCTTAATCCTCTCGTAACTTGCTACCAAGTTGTCCTCATCCAGAAAATACTTTTAAAAATTCTTTGCCAACTTTGCTAAATGATTTTACATGGTTTTAAAAACAACTTTCACATGTTGTTCTTCAGATTTTAAGTTTTAACACATAACGAGCTGGAACTTTTTCCCCCATCATTTACTTCATTAGTGGTAAATCCAAAATATAAGTATTTTGGAGAATATTGCCTTGATTTAATTTTTGGAACCATGCTCGTCTGTGTACTTGTTGATCCTTTATTATCGTCAAATGTTTGCTTACGATTTAAAAATGTATGTATGTTTAATTGTTTTAATCTGCTGCCGTAAATACTTAATTACCGTGAATTACAATTAACGTGCAAATTAAAAAATGTACATTCAAGCTAGATTTGGTAGCTATAGAAGTATCGAGTCGACCAAAACTGACTGGAATTGTACGAGGAAAAGCATTTTAAAATGTTTTGCGCAAACGTCCGACAGGTTGCCCAGACTCACGCAAACGTACCCGATAATGCCAGATGTGATGGATATGATAGCGAGCAACATAGACTGACGACTTTTCTAATGACATTTGTACTTTAAGAAATGGATGCCGAAGGAAATAACTCCTTAATTAAATGTATCATTTTGCAATCTATTCAATTTAAAAATTAGAGAAAGAAAAAATAACATAATATAATAAGTAAGTAATATATATTTCAAGTAATTTTCTGAAAATATATATTACTTAAATTTACATATACAAAATTTAATATACTTATCGTATTAATTTGTACTGTTTATAGTTAAGATCTTATTGTAACTTTAGCGACTCTCTCTCAAAGTGCATTTTTATTGCAGTAAATACATTATTGTTGTACGGGGGCGACAAAAATTATGATTGAAAGTTGGGTCGCCAGTATTGAAAGTATGAGAAACACTGGTTTAACAGAAAAGATGATTATTTCGCATTGAAGAATTTGGATCCAATTCAAAAGAAAATACATTTGGGAACAATGTTTTATATAAAAAAAATATCACCATCTCTTAGAAGATTAAATAAAACAACTTTATATAATATTTTCCATCATATGTAAAACTAATCCATTAAATCACGAGATATTGGTCGCATGAAGTCTTACATTTGTGTATCTGGTTACGCGAGAGTTATATCTTACGCTACATTCCTGAATAAGTTTTCTTAGTTTAGTTTAGACTTTGTTCGAAACTTGTGTAGTTCAGTCTAGTTGTAAGAGAGGTTATGGAATATTTGTAATAGGCAGATTGTAGGCTCCAGTCATTATACAAGGGCCATCACTTTCTTGTACTAGAACAACCTAACGGTTGAGATAGCAACCTTCATAGCTAACGACATGCTGGTTGAGTCACTTGTTCAAGGTACGACTCCACTCAAAAGTATAGCTGAGGGATAGTGACTGTGGTAGCCTAGCGGTTATGGTCAAGACCTCATGGCCAGCCTGCCACAGGTTTGAGTCCTGGGGCCACTGAAGATCATGCCCGTGGTATCCTAGAGGTCAAGACGACGGACCAGCGGCCAGCATGTCATTAGTTTGAGCCTCATTCCGCTGAAGACACACCATGTGTGTGTGGGGGGATCAATACATGCTAAATCTGTCGATGCTCAAACATCCTCCCGTTGGTGTGATGTGAAAGTTAGGAGAGGGGGTGCCAGCACAGGTGTCGTCCTTATCACTTGACCGTGGTTCTAAGCTACAAGACTACACCAAAAGTCCTCGAATAGTGTGATATTAATATTCATGGACTGACTGATTAAATATAACGAGTACAAAGTCCTTCCGTTGTCATGGTGTGGTAGTTTGGAGAGAGGGTTGCCAGCATAGGATCCGTCCTCGTCACTTGACCAAGGCTCAAAATTATGAGGTCTGTCACTCATAGCCATAAAATAGCTTTTTATGATGCAACGCTAATATAGCACTTACTCACGTCGTAATTGACTCTCCTGCGCCTAAAAATGGTTGAACTGCAATTTTTTCGAGAGTGGCATTGAAGTGTGAGAAAGACACACAATCAATGAATTTTATTTCCTTTTTTATTTCATTGTCTTCACTCAACATCGCAACATCGAGAACTACTAACCTTGCCTGCAGCTCCAGCGACGCAATTGTAAAATGTTACTAAATACAATGTTTTTTAAATGTAAGATATTTCAAACGTATCTCAAATGAATCTCCAAATAATCTGATGGATTGTGCTTAGGGAAAAAAGAGTAAAACTAATCAAACATTTCGTTTCCATTAAAGAATGCAATTCCGCAGGACGTTCCTGTAATAAACTTATTGTCACTGGATTTAATTTTTGGATTAGTATTTTGTTTTCGACACACTCCCAAATTAAAAAAACATTTAAAACCCTTTCTTTCGGGACTACCTGTACCAGGTACATAGAGAATAAGCAGAAGCAAAAAATAAGAGAGATAGCGAATCCGGAAATTATCTTCCCTGCTGGCAATTTCCCCCTCCCATAGATAAAAGGTTCGTTTATTGCGAAGGCGAGTTTTCGTGCTCTGCTGGACGCGGGGACGGATCACGTCCCATTAATAGTATTATGTGAGTCATTGGCGGCTCCTTGAAGGATGGCGCGATTATTTCTGCCTCCCAGAAAACCTCACCGGAAATCCCACGGGACGAGACGCAATAGGAATGGAAGGGTCTATTTGAAAAGCAAATCAGACATTTTCCCCTGCTTCGTGTCATCCCATTGGATGGACAGCCCACGAGAATAGTTTGAGCCATAAAGAATCTCTAAATTCAAGTATTCGTGTTTATATGTAAAAAAGTGTAAAGAATTTTTGTGTTAAGTGTGAAGATTTTGATTTTGTGTATTTCTGTGTGTTAATAGGGTAAATAATTATTATCTGGAAGTGTTATACTTTTATATAACTCTATGCTTCAGTTATTTTTTGTTAAAATTATGACATCCACAAGCAACGCTGTTCCTTATATTATAATGAGGATTCAACGGAAATGGTGAAATATTTGCAATAGAGCCAATTTGACATCATTTTTAGACCCTATGTTGGCGACCACTTTTCGCAAATACGTGACCCTATGGATTCTTCTGGAAATTAGTGGAGAAATCTACTAATATCACAACCTATCAATATTTATAATGCAAGTGGATTTTTCTCGAAAGGTCCGTGAAGCCTATAAATAGGGAGTCGATTGTCAAAACTGAGTTAATCTTGTTTTGACCGTGAAGAATCTACCATCGATTAGTGATTACTTCGGCTGTTCCATAGGACGAGCGAGGGCTTGTGAATAATCTTTAAACATACTTGTATTTTAGACACTGACAGTTGTGTCTGAGCGCCGTAGATGGTGTGGAGGCCTTCTGAGATTTATTACACGAATTTGAATACTTTATGCTGTATTTTAAGAATTGGTTTTGGAAATAAATTTTCGTCGCGTTCCTGAAGAACTGCCTTGTTTTTTGTGACTGATTTGCAAACAATCCTCTATCCCCGATCTACGTTACAATATCCAATGAGAAACGTAGAAATCATTAAATTTTATTTATAACATAAATGTAAAATGTATAATTATTGTTTTCAGTTTACTCTGCCTAAATGTTTGCACAACATTATGGAATATATGTATGTAATAATTCCCTTAAATTTTCTCTTGGGGTTACTTTAATTTACAATGATTTTGAACCCTCCAGTACCTCTCGTAATAATTAATTATTAGTTACCCCGTGTAAAAAGAAAGAAAAAATCACACACACAACAACTTCTCACCCAAACAGAAAATTCTGCTTTTTTAAAATAGGATGCTGCAATCTTGCCTGACTCGTGTATTCAAACCAATTGGAAAAGTCTTTACTGGAAACCATATGATTCTAAAAGTTTCTGACTGACCAAAACTATAAATAGAAGAGATCTCAGGAGTGGGAAAAGAATCATGCATGTACTGGAAACTGCGTGCAGTGTTATCCTGATTTATGTGTTGCTGCTTATGCTAAGTTTGTGTTGTCAACGTAACTAAATGAATGTAGAATTTTAATTAACAAGACGTTTTCTCTTTCATTGGGCTACGGCAATTCCCCCCCCCCCCAATAAAAGATCTTAACAACAAGTGCCCTAAATTAAATAAGTAATAGTCCATGTATTTTTAAATAAGAATCTCTCTTTCCCACACACACACACACAATGTAACCGGAATTTTTAATATTCTGGAGAAATAATATATTAAAACTTTCTGTGAAATCATTTCTACAAAAAAGATTACAGACAAAATAAATTTAGGGGGAGTCAATAGCTTTATAAATGAAAAGTTATAAACTTGAGTCTTCATTTTTCAAAAGTACTTCATGTAGAATAATAACAGTAAAGTGTTAATTGAGTAAAAACTTTCATACAAAAAAAACAAACAAGTAATATAAAAAAAAAATTCAAGTCAATTCCTACTTAGATCAACAAAGAAAAATTTCATTTTAGCTACTTTATTAAATATTTACAATTAATATAAATATGTATATACATATGACAGAATCACAACATTAAGTGGTAATTAATTTTTATTTATTATCATTAAAGTATCGTATTTCATTCAAAACAATCGTGTGTATAAAATTCCAGTTCAACTGAATGCTTTAAAACATGAGAAAAACCTTTTCAAGTTTTGACACAAGACGCCAAAAGGATCGCTAATTCGCCAAAAATGATGCCATCGTGGCTGTATTTGTAATTCTTTAAATAATTAGTTTTAATCAATTATTTTTTTAATCAAAATTAAATTATTGTATTGGCATCCAAAATAATCATGTATATATAACATTTCGGCTAAATTGGGCGCTTTAAAAATGTATTTTATTAACTGTTGAAAATTCCACCAAAATAAATAAATAAATAGAGAGTATGAGGTAATAGTAGGAATTGAATAAGTCCCTTAATTTATAGTGATCATATTTTCTGGAAATTAGTTTTGCTTCAGAATGCACCCTTTAGTCATAGATAATTACCTCAAAGGCACAAATGATCAAAAGAAGTATAAAAATCTATTTTAGTAGCATAATTTTGAAAAGAGAGTACGAGCTCTTCAAACTTTCTGGTAACCACTAGATAAATTTCAAAATTATAAATTACTATAAAATGTCAGGGTGATTTAATTTAATTTACACAACTCTGAAGCAACAAGAGGACAGTTGGTGAAGGACCTCGTTAATTTGAACAAAGGTCAAGTGACCAAGATGACACATCTCAGCTTACCCTCCTCCCCCTCTCCTTTCTAAACTCCAACGTGTAAAATACTGAACATGTCGCCCTGTATCGATTACACTAAGTCCTCGCGCAAAAATAATCACCGTGTTAAGTAAGTACACATAAATGCGAGTATTAACCTTATTCAGAAACAAGTATTTATTTCCATATATTAGAAAGAGAAAATCTAATTTTCCTCATGAGAAGGATTTGTTTTTATCTTTCAGAGAAAGAAGTATGTGTGTTCTTAAATTTAAGAAATTTGTTTTTTGTCGTTTTAATTATTTATCCTATATTATTGAAATTTTTCTCTCCAATTTACTAAAAATGTAAAATATTCTTTAGGAATCCGACTACGTTGGGAATCGTGATTTTAGAAAGCACATAAATGGATAATTTTCATGATATTTAGTGTCACTTAGATTAGAATTCTGTATAAAATTGTTCTAAGGATATTATGACAAAAAAAAAAATTATTTAAATACAATATTTTGGCAAAAATTAACTTAAAACAACCTTTTTTCAAAACGTTCTAATTTTATAAAATGCTTCTATAACAATAATAGTTTACTTAGATAAAGTAAAGACTCCACCGAGTGTGTAGGGAGTGGGAAGGCCCATTGACACCAGCTAAGGGAAATGGGTAGTTTCCCCTCCCCTTGAATGTGGAATGGCAAGTGGCAGGCATTCGGTCTTTGGGTACGACGGAGTGAAGTCATGTCCGAGTGTTGCTAACTGTATAATAACCGTTTTCTTTAAATCTTTTTTAATAAACCTTAATTTTTAAAATTTAAATGCCAGGTTTTTTTTCTTAATTGTTTCCGTGCCCATTGATTAGAAACAAACTTTACTGGCGCAGCCGGCAGGATGATCGAGTCTTAGTGGAAAACCCCACAGGAAGAACGTTCCAGAAATTTCGAGTTTTCTGGATTCCCGCGTGGAAATGAATCAGGTAAGAGTTTTTGCTTGCAACTCCCTGTAATGTAAGACGAGAGAAATTTATAAAATTATACTGTTAATATCCATTTATTAAGAGAGAATTTTGATTTTATTTTTTGTATACGTCAGTGTACGTTTTTTTGCTCTGCATATCCATGCAGTTGTAACTTGTTGAACGACAGTTCAATTTTGAATTAATTATATACATCAGTATATATATTTTATTATTCTTGTTCCATATCAATGGAAAGTAAGTTTTAGAACATCCGTTCTAAAAATTAAGAAGCTCCAAAAATCATTAATTCTCTCAGTATATTATTTTATTGCATATCCATGCAGTTATAAAATTTTGAACGCCAGTTCAAATTTCAGTTATTATATATCAGTATATTTTTTTATTATTTCTTGTTCCATATCGATGGAAAATAAGTTTTAGAACATCAGTTCTATGAATTAAGGAAAACTTCAAAATCATTAATTCTCAGTATATTATTTTATTGCATATCCATGCAGTTATAAAAATTTTTGAACGCCAGTTCAATTGGGAATTATTATATACATCAGTATATATTTTTTTTATTATTGTTCCATATAAATGGAAAGTGTTTTTAGAACATCAGTTCTATAAATTAAGGAAAGATTGTATGTTTTTTTTTTTCTTATGATATTTATTTATTTTGTAATGTACACAGTAATAAATTCACGTCAGTGAATAGCAATTGGGTTTGTTTAAAAATTAATGTTAAAGAATAATACTTATCTCATGTCAATGAAATTATTTTGTGCTTATGTACGCATAGTATTTTTCGATTAATGTAAAAAAATATATTATCAGTTAAATTGGAGAAAAACTACCGAATATATTTTGTAGTGTTCTATTATTCCAGCCAGGAATAGATTAAGTGGTGCATGTCGGTTATATTTTAAGTGATTATATTGTGTATATCAGAAATAGGTTAGAGATTATTGTGTGTCAATAATATTTTAAGTGATTATTGTGTGTCAGTAATATTTTAAGTGATTATTGTGTGTCAGCAATAATTTAAGTGATTATTGTGTGTCAGTAATATTTTAGGTGATTATTAAATATCGGCAATATATTAAGTGATTCGTGTGTATCAGTAATATTTCAAGTGATTCTTGTGTATTAGTAATATTTTAAGTGATTATTGTGTATAGGTAATATTTTAAGTGATTATTGTGTATCAATAATATTTTAAGTGATTATTGAATAATCAGTAATATATTAAGTTCTATTTATAGAGTATTAAGTACACTTTTTTGGGATATTGTGAAACACATGACTATTATTTTGTTTTCTTCCCAGTTCATCGAGTATTGAGTTAGCATAGCGGACGTTGTTTGTAGGTGTTTTAATGAAAGATATATGTCTGGTACTTATAATTTTTGCAATTCCTTTTAGTGTTATTTTCGTCCTATTATTGGTTAGTTTGAGTATATTTTAAGAGAAAAAATTTTCAAATGGCATTCTTGGGGAAAGCTAGAAAGCAAGATTTGGTTTTGTTGGCTGAGGAGTTAGGTCAAAAGGTATCAGATAAAATGACGATTATAGATTTAAAGAATATCATAATCGGTAGCAAAGATTACGAAGAGGAGTTCGTTAGAGCTCAGTTATCCGTTATTTTAGAGGAACGCGTTGAAAGGGAAACAGAGGAAAAAATCGCCAGGCAGTTGTGCTATGAATCAGAATTAAATGAACTGCGGTTACAGATCGAAAGTATTCGGTCGAATGTTAAGCGGACGAGTTGTGCAGAAGATCGTAAGAATACATCTTCAAATTACCGAATTAGTATCGGGAGGGCCGGGGAACATATGAGGGAAACATCTCCTGCTGTGTTGATGGCTGAAGCTACGATACCAGTTACTACTCCTATCAAAGAAGAAAATGGAATGGACGATTTAAGGGTTGTTTACGTCAAGGTCAAGGGTGAGCAAGAAATGGCGAATGCTGTCATGGACACAGGTGCCCAGATGCCCGTGGTAAGACCAGATGTTGTCGAAGGACAAAGCATTGATAATAGAGGGTCAATTCAAATAACGTCTGCATTTGGGGAGCATGAAATGGGTGAAGTAAAGGATTCCAACATGGAATTGAATGACCTTAGGCACGGTGTTGTGCCTGTCTCTAAAAATTTGGTTAACGACATGTTAATCTGTTCCTCTGATTATGAAGTATTAATAGAAAACACGCAAATGATTCGCAATCCTGCGAAACTTCGAGAACCTTCAAAGAAAGAAGGAATTATTAGTTCAACAGATTCAAAATCAGTTTGCAGCCAAGAAGTGGTCACCGATCTACTTCCTGAGACACAGTCTTTATTGAATGTTCCAAACGGAGATTTGGTTGCAGTAAAAATTAATGGATCGAATGTCCAAACAAATGGACAAGGTATAAAAGAAAGCAAGGGTGAGGTTGTCTTAACTTGTGGATTTAAAAGGAATCTTGTATAGTACTAGGCGTGGTTGCCCCCGTAAGGAATGTATTCCTAATTTTATTGACTCAACCCGGGTGCAATGTTGTCGTGATCTCATAACAGGTATTGTTAAATTGGAGTTGAAAGCAGGATTGGAAGTATTTAAGGTTCGCGTGGATGTTTTATGGACAATAACATGCATTTGTTGCTTTTTGTCGCTTTTGGGATTGAAAAGGATTTTTCTTGCTTTCATTTTACATAGAAATTGGAAGAAAAAGAGAAAGAGAATTTTTTTTAAATGTTTAAACCTGGTACAATAAAAGAATTAACGTTTGGCTGAAGGTTTAAGCATGTAAAAGTAATGAATTATTCAGGTTGCCTGCTCCTGTTAAATAGATAAGATTAATGCCAATGATTATATATGTACTTAACGTTTTTCAGTACCATAATTTCTGGAAACTTCTAAAGATTAAAACTTTGGCTTCTAAATATGCTTTGCTAGTACATGTTGTATAATTATTTTAGATTTTATGATATATTTTTTGGTAACTTCTTTTATATTTTAATATTTTTTTGAGTATTATTTGTGTTAAAACTTGTACGGATATTAATTTTCTAGCATATTAATGTGATTTGTAAATCTATTTTTGGGAGTTGTGTTAGCAAAAGCTCTTTTTTACATGATACCTGAAAAAAAAAAAAAAAAAAATTTTCTCTCGTTATCTTGTTTCTTGCCATGTATGTGTGCATGTGTTTTTTTATAGTTTCTTTTCAGCTTCATCGTCCTGGAATGACGGATGAGCTTTTAAGGGGGAGGTGTAGGAGTGGGAAGGCCCATTGACACCAGCTAAGGGAAATGGGTAGTTTCCCCTCCCCTTGAATGTGGAATGGCAAGTGGCAGGCATTCGGTCTTTGGGTACGACGGAGTGAAGTCATGTCCGAGTGTTGCTAACTGTATAATAACCGTTTTCTTTAAATCTTTTTTTTTTTAATAAACCTTAATTTTTAAAATTTAAATGCCAGGTTTTTTTTTCTTAATTGTTTCCGTGCCCATTGATTAGAAACAAACTTTACTGAGTGTGAACTAGATTTTTGAAAATTCACATTATTTTCAGAGTTAGCACCCATTGAAATAATGAAATTATCGGCGTTTTTTTAAATGTCTCCCTCTGTTGTAGTAAAATATGGATAAATCCACTTCTAAGTTATATGTTTCAAAATTCTAGTTCAGCCTCTGTACAGAGGTCTGAGCTATATGCAGGCAAAATATTATAATAATAGAAGCATTTTTCATAAAAGGAGAATGTTTTAAAAATGGGTCACACTGTGTTAATTTTTGTCAAAATATTGTTCTTAAATAATTTTTATTGTAATAATATTCATAAAACAGCTTTATATACGTTTTCTAATCTAAGTGACTCTAAATATCATAAATATTATTCATTTATACGCTTTTTTAAAATCACGTTTCCAAACGTATTCGGATACCTCAAGTATAATTGATCATAAAATAAATTGTCCTTATTTTAGTTTTGGCTAGAATCCACTTTTAGGAGAATTTATTGAGAAGAGTAAAGTTCTTGATTATATGTATGTAAAAGTTTCTTAAGAAAATTCGGTTTACCGCTTAGAATTTTGTGCGCCGTTCAAGCACGCGATATATGAGTTTTTACAATGCAATTTAATCTTTTTCAATTCAAGAGAAAAATGCAAAGCATAAACACTCCCTTAAATATAAACGAGAGAGAAAGAAGTTTGAGGTAAACATTCGAAAAATTTTTTTTCCCTTACAAAATCTTAAAGTTTGGAAGGTGATAAATATATTTGTGCGAATATCATATAAACAAATAAATAATAGTTTGAAAGATATATATAAAGACTAGGCTCTTCGTCATAATGTACATTTATAAGTCTAGTAAGAACCTGTCGAATCGGAAATGAAAAGTCCTAATGTTGATGACAAGAGCATATATTTCAATAACATCCCCGGCACTTTTGACTGATCACGTGTCGTTAATCCGTTATATTCTATTACTCAACAGAGTGTTTGTGACAGAGATAAAAAGAACCTATTTTCATCGAAAGTTAGAGTTCAATCAATTTAATATGACAAGAAATTCTTTCGCTAATTATAACTCTATATAGTCTCAGAAAACTAATTTATTTTTCAATGTGGCTCTAAACTTATTCATTTTTAAGATTTAGTTTGTACATTAAATTAGTTCATAAAGAAAAAAATTTTTTTTTTGCTTTTGCTTTAATATTTTTTTTCAATTTTTTTTCCTAATGGCCTGTTGATTGATGTTTTACGATTGCATACCTTGTACATTCCCCGGAAGCTGGTATCTCTTTTTAGTGTGGCACCATATAGGCGGATACCAACCGCTGCAGGTAATTTGGACGCCAGTTTCCAACCTTGAGGGAGGCACATAAGATTTGATGAGGCGAACCTGTACTAGGATTTAATTTTGCCATGAGCACTCATCCAAACAGACACTTCAGAGATATTTTACATGCCATATAATCATACGATATGGCCGCTATCGATCATGAAAGTCCACCAACTTGGGCCAGGGTTGAACCCGCAACCTTAAGTGCAGAAGGCCAGCGACAAACCAACCATGCCACCCAGCCGGCTGTTATGATATAAGAAAAATTATTTCTTGTTGTTACTGTGGTCCTGATGAAGAAAAAAAAAGGCAATCACCTTCTACTACCGATTTACACTTTTTAATTATTCTCTACAGCGAAAGTATATAAAAAGAATATTTTATGTTACTGATAAATAATATTCCGTATGATGCAATTCCTTTTGTTTTATTCTTTTTTTTTTTTATTTGTTATATATAGGGTAGTTTTCTTCACTACACATTTTCAGTATTAAGTAAAAGTTTATTGGTCATAATGGATTACGTTCATGTGACATCATAGTCACATGATAACAGTAATCAAGTGTTTCCAGCCAACCAATTAAGAATTTCATATAACGTTATAATCACAAGATAAATACAATTACGTGTTTCCATTCGATCCAATCAAGTGCTTCGCTGTTGCAAACATCTGCTTCTTACAAAAATTTTCTTTTAAAAAGTACAGGTTTGTCAACAATCATATGCGAAGATGTAAAAACAAATGCTCTTAGTTTAAAATTAAATTTATTTTACGTAGGGGTAATAAAATTAAGGTAACAAGAACTCTTACGGAAGACAATCACAGCACTCATACAGCGCAGGTAGAAGAAGCTGGTTCCCGATTACAATGACTGAATCTCAGTTAGAAGACGATGGCGTTGATGACAACATAGATCGCGATTGAAATAAGTGTGACATGTTTTTACGTTCATAGAAAAATTTCCAAGGGCAACTCACTGTCAATCTGTAGCAGTATAAGGTACAAGTATTATAAAAGGAAGACAGGTGTGGTTTTGGTGCACGGAATTTAATAAAGGGGTAACAGATGTGCTAAATGAATAAAGAGCAATTACGTTGTGAAGTATTGGACCACCCTCCTAACAATTTTGACTTCGTACCAAATTATTTCCATCTCTTCCGACCTTTAAAGAAACACTTGGGAGGTCAGCCTTTTCAGAATTGATGCTAATTTTCGGAAAGTTATCTTGACGTGTTTGCACAATCTTGACGCTGATTTCTACGATGCTGGTTTCAATGGCTTGGTGCACCCATGGAACCAATGTCGCGATAAGTATAAGTACTATGTAGCGAAGTAATAAGTGCATGGGTCTTCCTACATTGAATATATTTCTTTTATTTTCTGAAAAACGCTTACTCTTCATGGACTTGTTACCTTACATTTTGTAATCCCTATATATATATATATATAGTAGTTAATAAATTAAAAGAAGACTAATAAATCCTAAAACATCTTAAGAACAAAACCACCGAAAGAACCAAAAACATGGAACCATTACAAACCAAAAAAGGGAAATATAGCTGTAGTGGAAAAACTATTATGGTTTCCCGAGCTGTCACAGGCTTAGGACAGTGAAACAGGGTTAAACAGTGTTTTCGAGATCTCAACCTTGCCCTTCAGAGGAAACTTTCGACATAATAGCATAGGCGATAAACCAAGGCAAAGGCCCCAAAGCCCACGTGGGTGAATTAAACATCAATAGAATAGAATTGGAAAAATTAAATTACTATAGGAATCCGGACGAAATAGACGAATATAAATATGTATAAACATAAATAATTGCAATAGAGGTTAATAATGATTATGACCAAAAGTAATAATAATGAAAATGGGCGAAAACACTAAAATCTTAGCCGATGTATTCCGATATATATATACAACCTCTGACAATAGAGTATGATGAATGAAATCAAAACAGCCTATCTGGCAATACTGGCGAAACAAAATGCTACACATGCGTAGCGGCTGGTGTTGGTCATCTGCCCAAACCGTTGTTCAGTTGAGCGTCGTTTGTATTCCGTGTAAGACTTGCTTTACAAAGTGCTTGCTTAGGGCGTTGGTTCTAACTGAGAACAGGACAATGTGCGAACAAAAGTTCAATTTAAAGTTTTGTTTTAAGCTTGGCAAGACAGACACCAGAAAGAAACTTATGCGAAGCTGGTTCGTGTTTATGAAGATCAAGCTCTGTCCATGATGTGTATGTATGAGTGGTTCACCAACTAATCGAAAAGGACGGGAAAGGGTTTTTGACAACCCGCGTAGTGGAAGATCGGTGACCTCTGTCAGTGACGAAAACATCATAAAACTGAGGAAATTAATCACGAAAGATCGTCCTATAACTGTGCGCATAATAGCTGACAAACTGCAGATTAACCGTGAATCCAGGAGAACAAATCATTACCCAGAGCATAGGGATGAGAAAAATATGTTGTCATCTTGTGCCACATCACTTGAGTGGACAATCAAAAGCAGTCAGGTTTAGAAGTTTCACAATACTCGCCCTCACTCAGCCAATATCGTCAAAGAATTCTTGGCAAAAAAGGGGGTATTGCAAATTGTGAACACCCACCATACGCGCCGGATCTCAATCCTCCACACTTTTTATTCCCATGAATCAAACTCGCTTTGAAAGATAAGAGATTTGACAATATTTCTGACATCCAATGAAATTAGACAAGATTTTTGAACTCCATCTCAAACGAAGATTTCATGCAAAGTTTCCAGGACATGTATAGCAGATCTCAGGGGTGCATAGTTATGGGAGGTGACTATGTCGAAGGATAGTAAGACAACTTTCGTTAATATTTCATCTACGTTAATGTTACAAGATTATTCACCGAACTTTATTGTCAGAAATTTTATATATATATATATATGTATAAAATTTTGAAAAATCTTAATATTTGAACATTTTAGGCTAATATAAAATTTGAAATTGTACTTAATATTCACAATTTAGCCAATTATATTACCCATACATGCTGGATAGTATATATATATATATGTGTGTGTGTGTATTTCAAAAAGATGGTATAATTCTATTTCATCGTTATTAGCAAACATGTATTTAGGCTGCAATTCAATTACAGTGAAAACCACGATTTTTGGAATGCTGCTATATAAAAAAGAATATTCGCTTTAATTATACGTTCTTGGGAAAGTTTAAATAGATATGATGTCAAAAACACCAGATAGCAAAGTTTCGTTATGTGATTGTTTCGGCCGTATGAGCCTCATAAAAATTATTTAATTTACTGCAAGAGCAGGACTGTAACAACTCTTTAAAACTTCAACTGATTTTTCCCCCAATAAGTCTGCCACTGTAAATATTCTCCATTATAAGGCAAATTTAACGCGTATGAGTAAACAGTAACTCCTCGCCCAACTGCTTTGTTTGTGAAAACCCACTGGAACGGAAAATCACCCAAATAAAGAAGTGGCTTTCAGCTTCATAGCTCGTGGCTTGTTTTCCCAAGGCGGCCACCGAAATTAATTAAACAACACCAACAGGAAAAAGCAGCCGAAAGAAGAAGAAAAAAATAAATAAACACGTGCACCAACAAGAAGAAGAGGAACTTTTTCAGACAGGCGTCCATAAATAAAAGCGTGTCGTCGGCACGGAGGATCATTAGCAAACGAGAGACGATCGATGGTAATTTTTAGCTCCTGAACGACATAAAAACGAGAAAACACGCATCTTTGGGAGGGAAGAGGGGATGGAGAGGAAGTGAAGAAGAAAGTTAAACCCCTTCTGGATAATATCACTAAGGAATTTAAAAGAGGAACAGTATCGTATTGATTCGATATTTAAGTCCGGAGTCTGGCCGAGCTAATGAAATTGTTGAGGTCTCTTGGGTTAGGAGACAGCGGACTCTATTGAATAGAAATGAGATACTTCGCCATGAAAATCAAAGAGAGATGAACTTCTTCCAATTTTTTTTTTTCTTTCTTGCCTCGAGCTATAAAATAATGAAAACATTGATCTAGTTTCTTTGCAGAAAAGCTTAATCTTTTTTTTTTTTTCATTCGAAAGCAGAGCTAGCCACGAAGATAGTTAACAGACCGACGCATGAATAGTAATAGAAGATAAAATATAAAAGGTTTCGTTTGGGAATAGTAAAACTTATATAAAGCGCGTCTCAAACTAAGTTGACATCAATAAGATTTTACAAATTAAATACGTATGCCAGCAGCCACTTTATATTATCACTTTCTTATGGTTGTCCGAAGATGTTCCAATAGTTTTACATACCAAATTTATTTTTTTATTGTGTCTTCACCTATTTCTATATATATTGTTTAACTACTCTGGAATTGAATATTCAAATAAAATTATTACAATTCTCGCTAGTCAAAACTCAAGACTTTATTCCACGAACACAATACTTCTTTTCCTTATATATTGTCATTGAAAGTACCAGAACTTTCCTTAACTATAATTACGGTTAACTTTTATAAATACAAGTACAATTAAGAATAATAAAAGCACGAGCGAAAGAAAAAATTACAATTAATAAAAATAAGCACTAGACTACTCAGAAATAAAAGTCAATAAATACAAAGAAAACAAAAGTTATTTTTGGCAATTCACCCGCAGCTGGGCACGCGAGTCTTAGTAGTAGATCGGTCCATGAGAATCGAAGTGAGCTGTTTTTGCTACAATATTATATTATATTCATTTCTTGTTATTATGTTTTATATTGATTATTTATTAAGGTCGTGCACACAGAGAACACATAAGGACTCTTGGTGACGGTTATTGTACTTTTGAACCAATGTCAAGTGACTCACACCTGAGCTGTGGCAACTCTCTACAAACAACACCCACCATGAAAGGGGCTGAAAGGGATCCGTTTTGGTTCAATGTCTTTCCGCTGGCGTGGTGTAATAGTTTGGAGAGGGGAGTACTATCACAGGTGGCGTCCTCGTTAAGTGACTGTGATTAAAAATTACAAGGCCCGTCGTAAAAAGTCCTCGTATTGCTTTATAAAAAAAGTGCAATATTAATAAACATTCTTTCCCCAATCTCTTCAAACATTCACATTATACTACCATGAAGATTTTGAATTTCGACAAGTTTAATGAGATCCAACCTTGCTAAGCAACTGTGTCTTTTATGACATCGAAGTTCAAACCCCCTGCAACAACGTCTGTCGTGGATTCGTGGCTATGATCACGATTGCATTTCATATTTTGTAGGTATTAAAATGTTTAAGTCTTGCATTACTAATTGATTATGCATACTCAACATCAGGGGTCAGCAATTTTTAAACTGGGGTGTGTTAAACAATCCGACCCATATAATTCAACGTGCCCTTTAGTTCATCTTTGAAACAATTCGATTCACTCAATAATGCATGCAGAGGTAATTAAAAGAGTTCAATAATATAGATTAACAGTTTCATTACGTGTTCATTTTCCCTCATTGAAAGTTTTTTTTAAACTAAACTCAGTGCCACAATAGCCCATAGCGGGAGAAGGCCTACTGTGCCCTTCTCAGATTTCGCGATCTTGGGTGCTACGACGCATACGCAGATGTCCCAGTCAGGTGGCCAGTTTGAGTCAAAGCCCCCAGTGTTTAGTTCCTAAGCAAAGCTTGGTATTCTTCTATAGACCTATTCCAAGGAATGGAAGGCTGAGTCGACCCCAGACCTGTGGTGTGAAAGAGCGATACGCTTCCACTAGACCAGTGTGAGCGTTATTTATTAACAAAGAATAAACAACGTAAGATACTATTCCTTTGGCGTAAATAAAAAAAAAATTAAATTGTGCATATATTACGTATCTTTTAAACATTTTTATTAAATTGAGAAATAGACAACGTAAACTATAGTATTCCCCTTCAATGTTAAATAAAAAAATAAATGATTTAATGTTTAAATAAATATTAACCTTGTCTCTGAGGCTCTCTACTTCATATAGCAATATCCAGAGTATAATGTGTGACCTTCAATTTGACATGGTTCTGAGCTTTCAGCTTTTAAACAGCTTCTTTCGGAAATAAAATACTTTTTATATGAGGAAATAATTGTTCACATAGAAATATAGAACCAAATGCGGAAAGCAGAGCTCATGCAATTTGTTCTCTTCAAACAATTAAATCCCTCTAGCAACGACATTCAATCATTTGCAAAAAAAAATAGCTATAAATTTAACTTTAGTAGCCTTTAAGATTTTTTAATAATTTCGTAGATGTCCATAATTCTGAAGATGTTTGCCAAAAAAGGTCCATTACAAAAATTAATGAGCTTCTATTCACTCAAAAATTGACAAATTTGTAGAGCTGTGTAGATTGTCACTGAGAAAAGTTAGGTTCCTGATCATTGCTCTATATAAACGATACTATATCTAAATTAATGATATTATTTCTTGTCAATAGAGCATTGTTTTTTTGTAATAGATTTGGTTCCATTGCGTGATTAAATTTTAAGCCTAATGTCAAATTATAGCAAGTTAGTTAACAAATTAAAATCTATATTGATGTCATATTTATAATCTGACATTTTTGAACAAATTTATACAATTTGAGAAAAATTATAGGTTTCTATCTTCGTCAACTGTTAAAAATGGTTAATACAACCATATCTTAAAAATAAAATCTGTTGGTCTCTGATCGCTGTATTCAATGATGTTAACGACTTTGTAATTTTTTTTTTTTTTAAATTTGCTAAAAAATTGATGGGAAGTTGAAACTGTGTGAATGAAACAATTTGTAATATAGGTAAGGATTAAAAGGGGGATTTATAGTTAAATAATAAAAAGTAAACATTTTAAATGTTTTTAATTTCTTTTAAAATTTACTTACACTAATTTTGTACAGTTACATTATATGATACACACACATATTTTGTACTTACTATTAAAGTTATCTTTTTGTGGCATATGATCAATAGCACACACAGGAATATTTCAAGGGAGGGGGGGGGGCTCCGGGGTCGAAAATTCCCCATTCTTGTATCATGCTCCTTTTGATTTTGTTGATTTTTGGGAACAAAACACAGCATAAAACTAATTATTGAACAAATAATTAGCATTAATTAATAAAATTAATCATTAATTTTGTATTAACAAATGCTAAATTAAATTTTACGTACTATATGCTTAGACTAACAATCAATCGGAAAAAAATATCAAGGGCTTTGGGGGGTCAGGACACCCCCTTGTGTGCGCCACTGCATATAATACATTATAATAAAACAGTACCTCTTTAACCTCTGTAATTTGCTTTTTCGAAAAATTTACTTTGCTATTTTTGTAATGTATTATCACTTTCTTGCTAAATAATTTAATACTTATTTTTATAAATAATTATCCTTTGTAAGGACTTTTATAAACCATTTTATTATACGTACTACAATTAAACATGCAGACATTTTCCCATACATGCAATTTCCGAGCAATTTTTAAAAAAAAGTATATATACACAGCACATTTCACTTGAAAAAATGTTGTTTTTTAAATGAATTCTTCCATTAATTTCATATATTATCCAAATTTTTCACACGATGCATGTTAAGGAGTCTTTGTATTAAATAGTTTAAAATAAATACCGTAGCATGTTTGAGCTTTCTTTTCCTTCGCAACAATTATTAAAATAAAAGAATCGCAACATTTTCAAAATAGAGTGATACAGGATATATTATTTAATGTTTCTTTTACAAAGCATAGCTAATATGTCCACGCGTCATTTTTGTAATTTGCTTTTGTTTTTCCGTTAGCAAACTGTAATAAAAAAATGATTTCTACCATGTTAAAAAATGCTTATTAAATGCTTCAATTTTTTAAAAATTTTCATGCAACTTTTTTACGGCCTTGGCAGAAGAGATGTTAAAGGCACTAATTGTGGTCAACGTTGTTGAGTCCTGTTGCCCAAAGACCCACCGAAAATAGAGTGATGGATGCCTATTAAATCTGTCGGATGTCCAAAGTTCTTGTTGTGTGTTGTGGCTAATGCCACCTGTATGGTCTAGTCAAAACGAACCCCACGAAATTCATCGTGGCAAAGGGCTAGAAGTACGCCTGTCGTTGGCTTAGGCCTTGAGCACCATACAGGTGACAGTACGAATTAGCTCGGCGAAATTCCCTGAAGAGATGATAGATGGCGACACCGCCTATCTCCACCTCCACAATTTTGGCATGGAACTGAATGGACGGGAAATATGTACCAGCCCCCTGCACTAGTGATTTAACCCACAAGACTTTCGGACCCACTGATTTAACGAGCACGTACTCCGTGTGTGCTCGGAGGGTATTCGGTGGCATCGGGCCACCATTGGAGGTAGTCTAAGTCTCCAGATCTTCTTTTCTGGAGTCCGATGCTCCAACCACTAGGCTACCCCCAGCCCCCAAAGTTCTTACTTTGGCATGACTTTGGCATGATGTGAAAGTTTAGTTAAGGGATTGCCAGCACCGATATCACTCTCGTTACTCGACCAAGATTCAGAATCAGAAGTTCCTTTCTGATAGTTCTTGTGCATTAATAATCATAATAATAAAGAAAACAATCATTCAATTTTTTGCCATTGGATTGTCTTCAATTTAAAATGTACGAAATTTCTTTTTTATTCTTCTCCGCTCAACAGAATGCCTATACTAATTTATATACCGGCAGAACATTAGATATGATGGAAAGTACCGTATTTTCTCGAATCTAAGCAGTAAATTTTTCCAGTTATAATACTACCTAAAATAGGCTGCGATTTAGAACCGAATACAAAAGATTTATTGGATGGGGAGAAATTGAGTTTTTACCCTTTTCAAAAGGAAAATGCCACCGTCGTCAATGCACCGATGACTTATCTCATTATTTGGTTCTCTCCAGTTTTTCTGTCTGTCCTAAACATCGTCTTCTCGTATTTAGGACATTTTTTTGTATGTGCTTTTTGTTAATCACCTAAACATCAAGGATATCGGTATTACAGAATCAAGACGAGTTCGGTATGCCACAAGTATGAAAAGTAAGGCAATTTTATAAGCAGATAAAAACAGAAACAGAGCAGCGGCCACTGAAAAATTGACACTGATGAAATAAAAATACCTCGATGGCGTAAACAAAATGGTATTAATTTTCACTGTAAATGTTTAACAGTCATAATTAATTCTTTTACATTCTCTTAAAAAATGTTGCACAGCAAAGGCATTTACGGCCTTACGACACCGTGTGGGAAAGCAGTGACACCTACACCAATTTTGAAGTTAGCAGTAACAATGAGAGTGACGAATTATTTTTGAAACGTGATACTGAAGATTAGAGCAGTGTTCTTCAAACTGTGGGGCATGCCCCCCTTGGGGGCGTGATAAATTTACGAGGAGGGTGCAAGCATATTAAAAAAGTCGAAAACAAAGTAATTTTTTAAAAAATTACAAATTTTTTTACTGAAAGTAAAAAAAAAAAATACAGTTTGACATCATAAAAAACAAAATACAGATTTACACTGATGTAATACACTTATAAATGCATCAGAATTGGACTATGTATTTTCTAATTAATTTAACAATACTAAGTTAAGATCAAGTATAATAATTACCAGTGACTCCATGTGTGTGGTCTTATCATATATAAAATTAAAGGGTGTTCTTTTTAGAGTTATAGAACTTTAAATTGCAATAAAACAACGATGTATTATTCGATTGACAGGAATTTTTTTTTATTCGAAAGACAATCTTGTGGTATTACATTTTAAATATGATGTCTAGCATTAGACTGCCACGGCTGGCTCGGATGTAGTCCAATCTGGACGTCCAATTTTCGATGACTTTTTCCAACATTTGTGGCCGTATATTGGCAATAACACGGCGAATGTTGTCTTCCAAATGGTCAAGCGTTTGTGGCTTATCCGCATAGACCGATGACTTTACATAACCCCACAGAAAATAGTCTAGCGGTGTTAAATCACAAGATCTTGGAGGCCAATTCCCAGGTCCAAAACGTGAAATTAGGCGGTCACCAAACGTGTCTTTCAATAAATCAATTGTGGCACGAGCTGTGTGACATGTTGCGCCGTCTCGTTGGAACCACAGCTCCTGGACATCATGATTGTTCTAGTCAGGAATGAAAAAGTTAGTAATCATGGCTCTATACCGATCACCATTGACTGTAACGTTGTGGCCTTCATCGTTTTTGAAGAAGGATTCCACCAGCCCATAAAGCGCACCAAACAGTCAGTTTTTTCTGGATGTCACGGTGTTTCGACGTACAGTTGTGGATTAGCTTCACTCAAATGCGGCCGTTTTGTTTGTTGACGTAGCCATTCAACCAGAAGTGCGCTTCATCGCTAAACAAAATTCGCTTATGAAAATCGGGAACAACGGCAATCTCGTTTTGGGCCCATTCGACGAATCTACGCCTTGCTTGAGGATCGTTTTGATGAATTGCCAAACCAAACTGAGAATAAATCACTTGACAGCTTTTAAATCGGTCGCCATCTTGGAAAGTAGTGCCAGCTTAAACTTCTATACCTGAAAAAAAACACTCTTTACATACAAAAATGAATACCTTATCTTCATAATTTGTACGGTTTATAATTAATCGCTTCACTGCCGATTAAAAGTTACGCTATTCGCTCCCCAATGCCACCGTTTTCCCCGTAGGTTTACGTATGGGATGTATGAGGGGGGCGGAGAAAGGGTATAAATAAGCAAAAGTCCTCTGAAATATGTAACATCCTTCTCAAACACTATCAAGGTTCTTTTATTGCATTCCAAAGCCTTCTGAGTAATTTTACGGATAACAGTGCACAGGAAAGATCGTACTTCAGAAAGACGTATACATACGCCTGGGTCCCTTAACGCTTTAGCTGAGTGAGACGTTTATATACGTCGGTGGCACTTAAGAGGTTTAAGCCGTATTGTAGCTTTAGCATCAAAGCATTGTGTTATTGAATTCAATACATTATTTTTTGCATGGCGGGGGTGCGATGAAAATTATGATTGCATATTAGATCGCGAATATTGAATGTCTGAGAAGCACTGGATTAGAGTAATTATAGTTTCATGCGTGTATTTTAAAGCTTTGAATATTGGTAAAATAAAATTTAATTCTTAACGACTTATTATTTCTCGTTATTTTTTTTTATTGCTTAAGTATCGGATATCGATGAGCCTTCTGCACCATTTTTTATTTGTTTTTAGAAACGTGTAGAGAATTCGGGGTGGGGCTTAGAATCGATGACAAAATTTTTCGTGAAAACATTTTTAGAATTTGGTGCGGTTTAGAAACGAGATGGGAATCAGATTCGAGTAATTACGGTATTTATTACATTATATTTGCCTGTATAGATTAGTTATGACGATAAAGATGTTGGGAATAGGTAGATTTGATTATGAATAATACCGGCACCGAGATTAAATCAAATCGATGGGTCAACCTGACCGTGACACTGTTTGGCTAATGTGATGGACAGCGGCTTCGTCGTGCCGGACTAACCTCGTAGCTATGGGTCTATTCTTGTTCATCAGTATTCAATCCCCATCATTGTCGATATACAATACACAGTGGAACAGCGTTGACGAAATAGACAACCCCTGTAATGCAGTAATGTGAAAGACTTTCAACAGGTTGCCTTCATTTCACACAATAACAAAATTTCTATACATATATAATTTATTTTATAATTTTATACTGTTTTTTATGTTTAGTTTTACTGATATTTTCATAATCTTATTTATGGGGAGGGCGTTTTATTGCTAAAATGCACTGTTTTATTTTAAGAATGGCAAGTATTAAAAATACACGAAAACAAATCAAGGATTTTGATACTTATTTAGGTTACAATATTTAGTTTTAATGTTTGACGGAGTAAAACATATGTCTAATAAATGTATTTTAAATCTCAGGAACATGCATTGGGATTTAAAGCTCTTATATAGCTTTTGCATTGGTTCCAATGTATCATGTATAATGAAAGAGTGTTATGCCTACTTCTTTGATCTCAAATAAGTTTCTGTAAAGTTCAGAATTAATTTCAGTGTCATATATGTTATGAAAGATAAATAATTCCATCAATTGTTCTTTGTTTTCAGGAAATGAGATATTTGCTAGATATTTATCGATTTGCTTTCGCCATTTGACACTAATTGAATGGGAATCTATGTATCACGAGTTCATATACTTGAAATTTGGAAATAATTCCAAATAATTTCAATTTAGACAACATTTTTGAATTTCTGAACAAGAGTCAGTAATAAAACTAGTAATAAATTGGAGCAAAGTAATAAATAAAATTTGTCAGCCTGTTTGAGGAATCATCTAACTACGCGGTTAAAAGTTTTCTTCTTGAGTATTAACAAAAAAATTCGGGACAGTATTGACTATTAAAAAAAGTGAGAATAAGCTTTGTGCTTAACTATCACAAAATTCAAACGGAATGCTGAAGAGCTTGCTGTATTAATAAAATTTACGTAATATGTTGCATTCCTTCTGAAATTTCATCTTACTTTGCCTCCGTCCAATCTTCTAATTAAGAAAACTATTCATTCTCTCTGAATTCATTTCTCGAGGATGAAAATTACGTTAAGTCAGACAATGCAGAAGGAAACTATTAAGAGAACTATTAATAGTTATTTCTTATAATTTAGAAGGGAAGTTATAATAGTGAAAGCTAAATTTCGCATTACCAGAAGAACTATAGTAATTCAGAACAATTTTCTTTTTAGCTAAATCACAATCATCGTCATTTTGTTAGAGACTTGTACCTCTCTCTCGGGCACCCATATATGTGGGAAGTAGGGAAGAAACACTCGACATGATCATTTAATCTATTAATTTATCACACAATTAAAAGACAGAATTTCAACTAATAATAGTAAGATAATTTCTCAATGCTAACCGTGAAAGTGGAACAACGACGGTAAAACACCAGCAATTAGGAGACTATCAAACTTGATCCTTACTTTATAAAAGTTCTAACCTATTATCCTATTTAATCTAATATCAGTTCAATATCAGTGAACAATCGTCACTTTAAAACTCCTTCCTAATAAGTCTTTTAATCACAATAATTCAAATATCATACCTTCAGTAGCACTCTCACCTAATTCGAGTATGTCTCGTATCAAGATCCTTCCGAGTATGGATCCGTCACAATTTTTACTTGAAATATTTGTGACGGATCTAGTCGCGTTCCTTCAATTAATCCTCTTGGAAAATCTTTGGGCTATCAATTCGCGTTATTCATAACCAACCCTTCCGAAGAAGAGAATCGTGATATTTAAATTAACTTACTATATATAGTCGAGGTTTTCTAGCTTGAGGAGAGAGTAAGGCAGAAGATATACTCGAGTCAGGTGAGATTGCAACTGAAGGTATAATATTACAATTATAGTGATTTCATTCTTATTCGGAGGAAACTTTATAGTGACGTTTATTAACTAAGATTGATTTGATATTAGATTAAATCGGATGATACGTTAGATACTTTATTAAGGTAAGGATCAAGTTTGATAGTCTCCACATCGTTCGTGTTTTACCGTCGTTGCTCGTGGTTAGCATTGAGAAAATCTCTTACTATTATTAGTTGAAATTGTGTCTGTTCTTTGAGTGGTAAATAAATAGATTAATTGGATCATGCAAGTGCTTCTTCCATCTAGGTGACCGAGAGAGAGGCGCAAGTCTCTCACATATTCTAGTGAAATACGTTTAACGCGAAAACACTTAAGACGAAATATAGGTTATGACGAAATAATACAACAGTCCCTACAAACTACTATGTATTTCCTAAATTTTTTTCCCTCAATACTAAACAAAAATCGCTGAACACGAAAATATTTTCTCAATGGAAATGAACAAAAATACGAAAAAACACTAGCTACGCTGACTATATTTAAGAGGGGTTTGAAGTGAAATAGAGGTTATTTCACGTTTCGAAAAAAGGAGGCTAACGACTTTGAAATGCTATTGGCATAGCCTGTAATACGAGCCAATTTTGTTTATCTAAGCTACATTCACCCTCCAATTCTACAAACACCAAACTCACAAATCTGTGAGTTTTGTTAGCATTATTTTTTTCTGTTTTAGAAGAATGTTTTTGCAAACACAGCGGCAAGAATATCAAGAGGAAAGCAAACTGCTTTTAGGCTTAAAGTGAACATAAAGCTTCATAAGACTGTTGATTACAAACAGTTGAAAACAAAAATCTGTAAAGATTTTGGTATTGCTAATTCTACTTTATCAACAATAATTAAAAAAAGAAAGCAAATTACGTAGTTGTTTGAACCGTTTTCATTAAATACATACATATATACATATCTCTATATAAGTAAAATGTACTCTAATAAATTTAATTTTGTTGAATATATATCCATCAATTACAATATCTTTTAACTCGAAATTCTTTTAACAAGTAAAAAATACTGTACTCTCTCAGTTTCCATTAAAACGATTTTCAAGTATCTTTGAAGTTCAACTGTGTATATATATTTACACAAATACATGTACTACATGATTCAAGATTCAACATACTAAGATTCAACATCAAGAAGTAACTAGAAAGCTATGCAAATTTCGTCATTGGAACACCTCACCATTTATTGTAAATGAAGTGGATGGGCGAACTTTTTGCCCTATAATGGGCATTGCTGCTCTTTGGAAATATTTTCTTATATCAGAGGACACGTGGCCAAGTCTAGAAGACATACGAGTTTACAAGGGGCATAGGTATTGAATTGAATAGAGCAGGAAGGTAAAATTTGAGCTGAAACTACCAAAACGTATTAAGACGACTAGCATAAAGATGGAAGGAACAATGATATGTGGCAAATTTGAAAGGATCAGGCGTGCTTGGTGCTTCGCCAACATGTTATTAGGAAGTTGATAATCAACAACAGTTTGATTGATGCAACATAAAAACATTTATCAAACAGTAGCGGTTTTTCAAACCCTTTCTGAAACCCTTTTGCAACAAGTGTACCGACCGTGTGTCCTGTACAGACTGAAATTATTACCTGTCCTTTGGTTGCTAGTTGCTCAACTTATAGTATTTTTTAAGAAAACTGCCACTGATTCCCCATCACCCATGATTCATCTCTTGATGGTAGTGATTCAGAGACGATGTAGAGCAGAGGTCGCCAAAGAGGTGGTCCACGAGGAAATTTCGCTGGTCCCAGAAAAATGTGCAATATACTTACTCATCACAAAACTTCACAGAAAAAATTCAGGATAATAACTTAAGTATGCTTATAAAAGAAAGCCTCATCGACTTATGGTTCGACGAAACTCTCAAATTTCAATTTCATTCATCCTTATCAAGATCTCACAGTTTTGGCTTTCCATAAAAGTGAATACCCTTTTCTTAGCGAACAGGTGATGAAAATTCTGATTCGATTTTCTACAACTCATTTATGTGAAAAAGCCTTTTCATCTGTCTCAGCCATCAAAACACGGTACAGATCTCAGCAGTGATGCAACGGAGAATGTTAGGGCCCCCCTGCTAAGTCAGGCTTTTGGTCCCAAATCAGATCTTGCAAAAGACTACAACTTGGCGTCAGCCAGGCTTTTGTCCCCCTAGAACCCTGCCCCCCACAATGTGGGGGTTGCTGGGGTGTACGTTATGCCACTGGATTTCAGCTTGAAATGAATGCAGTTTTCCGTTTTGCGGTAACACAAAATTGTACCTAAAAAAAATATCCATAATATAATAAAAGATTTTTTAATTGCTTTGTTTTTTAGTTTTTTTTTTGTTGTTTTTGTTGCTTATTTTATTATGGTTTTATTAATAAAGCTTTTCATAATCTGGTTACAATTAATCGTTTCATTTTTTGAACTAACCGTACTGTGTTCTTAGATCAATTTTTTTATAGGTATATATATTTAACACTTTAAAATTCTTATTAATGGTGCGCGGGATTTAAATGATGAATTAACTGGTCCGTGAGGTCCAGAAGTTTGGCGACCGCTGATGTAGAGGGCAGAAAGACACAGGACCGTATTCTTAGAGGAGTTCCACTTCTGATGCTTCAATGCCAATTGTGTGTATGGGTGTTGCAAGGCGTAGTGGCAGGTTTAATCAAGCTTAACATGCATCGTCTAACGTACTCTGCAAGATACTTTTATGGGCGCCATTTTTGAGACATGTCTCAACCATTGAACATTATTAAATTACTCGATTGAGTGCATTTGAATGCTTTTCCACTACCACCCCCAAAATTAGAACAACACGAATGGTTTACATAAAGAGCTATATTTCAGGATGACACTCTTACTCTCACTGACTCTGTACCTAATGATGTTACTTCGCTTATCGGCGTTCGCGTTGGTCCTACAGCCTAATAAACTTATCTTCCTCTTGCTTTATATTGCATACAAGTATCACATTTCAAAATAAACTTCACCTACTATTTGTTTTTATTCGTATCTGCTAATTTTCTTCTCCCTTATTTTCTGTCAACTTCTTTCTCGTGGTACTTTTATGTTATGAAAGTTCATTTTCATATACCAGGATGGACCCAAAAATAACCAGAACCGAACTATTGCGTGAGCAGGATTTATAATTAGGAGTTGGGCTGTTAGGTGGTGTTATTTGGGTGTCTCCCACGACCGTTATTGAGCAGGCTTCAGTCTGAGTTCAGTGGATTGCTTGTGATGATCCGTTGTGTGCGTTCCAGATTCAACCTTTTGGCGATTAGTGAGAAGGTGGACCACAAAGAACAAAGTGTGTGGAGGAGCTTTTGCTTTCTGTTAGGGAATACTACAGACAAGACCTTTGGAATCCTTCGGAAAGCCTTTACTGATGAAGCTTTGGGAAAATCGCAGGTCTACAAGTGTTTTTCCTGTATCAAATCTGACAACATGCCACATCCAGAACGTCTTTCAACAGAAGGGAATGATGGCAACGTTGCAAATAGTCAAATGTGTAATTTATCAAGATAATCGAAATACCATTCATTGACTATGTTTGAAACGAACCTGTCATGGAGCATGCTCACGACAGCTTCTTCCCCACTGTTTTTGGCAAGCAACATTGTGCTTATGCCTCCTCCACCCTACTCATCCAATCTAGCTCCATCGGAATTTTTTTGTTTTTCTGGATAAAGAGAAGTCTAAAAGGAAAGCGATTCAGTACGATAGATGAATTCAAATAATATACGCTAATGTCTTTGATCAGTATCCCGCATCAAGAGTTCCATAACTGTTTTAAGAGGTTGCAAAAACATTTTGACAAGTGTATTAATGTACATGCAAACTACTTTGAAGGGGACTAATGCAGAGTTCAATAAAAATGCATAATAAAAATTAACAAAAATAAAATCCGGTTAATTTTGGGACTCCCCTCGTATACATGACATAAAAAGGGACATTCATTTTTTTATGTTTTGCCCAAATTGTTGTATAAATATCCCGATAAGACTATTTAATGTATGTATCTTCTTATTAGAACCTTTGCAGAAATTTTCACGGTTCTCTTCTATGCAAAATAATGTCTCTCACCTTTACCCACAATTGCTTCTGGGATAAATATCTTTAAAATAAATATGAAATATATATCGACTGAAAAGAACTGAAAGTGTGTGTTTCTAATAATTGTAACTACGCAAAGCAGCCTTGTTAGAGAATATTGGAAAATTCATCGTAAATTTGGATGAAATTTATTTTGAAGTTCTGGAAGGTGGCTCGAGACACATACTTGGAATACATACCTCAATCATGTTGTTAATATGCTACCCCAAAATAAAATTCATTAATATAATACATATATATTTATACTAAATATTAAACAAATACTTTTGAAATATGTTATTAATGTTTAAATTTATTATTTATGCTTTTAATAAAATTTACTTGAAAATTTAAAAGAAGATATTGTGTTAATATACATTGTTTACTACGATAAATCTTCAAAAGAGTAACAGTAGGGACAAAAAAGGAGTATTCTTTATGAACTAATGATTTTCTTGCTATGCCTTTGGGCCCTTATCTAAGAAGGGAAACCAAAAACATAAATGTAATGAGTTTTTGCGAAAATGTGCGTAAATTATATTTTTTGTAATAGCTGCCCGTTGTATTTTGTTAGAATGTAATAAAAAGTAGCTAATCCTTTAATTTTATAGTAAAAATATCACCGAACTTTTTAATAAATGCGAAAAAATAATGTCAAAATAAAAATATATAATAAAAAGTTAGTAACGGTCTGTTACCAAAATTGAATCGCTAAATTTATCACAAAATTATTAATGTAATACTTTAGAAAATTGATACACACACACATACACACATTGTAATGTATGGGTCTTTTAAAAGGGAATTAATTTTTAGCTAATCACTTTTCCAGCTCCGAGGCATATAATGAATGACACACCATTTCGATTTATAAATTCGATGGAAAATGAGGAATTCTTCAGTAAACACAATCTCTTTTATATTAGATCCGTTTTATGATTATTACTTTCTATCATAATTGATTCTAGCCTGAACTACGATGAATTAGAAGCAACTTAAAATCAATTTCCTTCATATAATGAAAGAGAAATTTTGTCATTTCGTTAAAAATTGCCAACTATCGTGTATGACATCATAATGTTTTATTTTATATCTCAAAGAGGATTGGGGATTGGTAATTTTACCATTGCAGAATTAGCACATTCCCCGGGAGCTGGTTTCACTTTTTAGTGCGGCGCCATATAGGTATATACCAATTCCCACAATGTAATTTTGACACATAGATTACTCTCCTGAGCTCCGAAGATGTGAAATTGTACTGGGAATTTAGTTTTGCTGAAAACACCATAGTGACTTTATAATATAAGATAGCAATTTACATTCCGAATTTTGAAACTATCTTTTTTTCTCGCATAGAATAAATAAGCAAATCCTCTCAAGGAATAAATAAGCAAATCCTCTGAAATAAGTAAATCCTTCCTAAACACTATCAAGATCCTTTTATTGCATTCCAAAGCCTTCGGAATAATTTTATGATTAGCACTGCACAGAAAAGATCGTACTTCGGAAAGACGTATATATACGTCTAGAAAATAAATACTTTGACTCGGTGAGACATTTATATACGTCGGTGGCACAAAAGAGGTTGAATTCGTATTGCAGCTTTAGTGTCAATGTATAGTATTATTGAATTCAATACATTGTTATTATATGGAGGTCAATATTTGCAACAAACTCAATGCAACAAATTTATTCAGGACATATATCATGAGATTTATTTTTGCAAAAGTATAAAATAAATCTAATCTCTATAATGATAAATCTACAAATACCAATAAATGCATATTTGTTATACATATGTAGTAAAAAAAATTGTATATGTGTGAGAGACAGTTTTTATACCATACAGTCAAACTCTGAAAAACATATGTGTTGAAACCATGCAAATATATTACAATTTTTATTTTTTTCTAAAATAATTATGAATTCAAAAATGACTTTTATTTTGGTCATGTAGGAGTGAGCAGGACTTTTTATATTTAATATATGGACACAAATTTATATTCTACTATATACACATTCTAATTTAAAAAATTTTAATGCCTTAATTTATTACCATATTTGCAATTCAATTCTCGATAAATCATATATGTTACCTTAAGTAGTGCAGCGAATAAAGATTTTTAAAATGTAGCACAAATTTTTTATGTGTAATTTTACAAATGGTAAATGATAATTTTGATTTCTAATGTTTGAAAGTGGTTCTTATTTCATCAGTTATTATAAACATTAACAGAGCTGTAATAAAGTAAGATATTTTTTTCCATTTCTTTATTTTTTTCTTTTTCCCTGTAATATTGTGAAATTACTAAGTAAAATAAGTTTTATAAATATATATACTTCTTTTTTGATATATGTATGGTTACATATCAGATTCTTGTGTTCTAATTTTTTAGATAATTAAATGCTGAAGTACCTCTGTTAACTACTCTGAAGATGTGTAACATAAGTAAAATTTAAGTTAACTAAACATATGTTCTCAATATAACTTGATGTAAAATAAACGAATATTTGCTTTTAAATATTGTAAGTCTACATCTATCCAAAATCCTTTTTGAAGAAGTTTCATTTGTCTTACGGTGTTGAAAACATTATTCAAAGAGTGGTCAAACACATAAACACTGGGAAGATGCTATATAATCCTCATGCTGCACCATGCTATCAAAGCACTTTGATTTGCTATAATGGTATTATAAAATGATTTTTTCTTTCTAATTATCCTTTCTATAACTGATCGAGCAACCATTTCAGCAAAATAAGACATTTTAGAAAGTAAAATTTAAATCTTTTAAGAACAAAATAATCGTACGCAATAATAAACAAACGACGCCATATTCACCGGTTGGCGGAATCACGTGATCGTGACGTCACATGAATTTAGTCCATTGAAACCTCTAAACGTTGACACTACTGCTGCTGGCTCAATAGCCTTCCTTCTCGTTAACTTACAACGCTCTACTTAAATACCCTATCTACTTTGCATATCTCGTTCTCGTCTTAGAGTTGATTGGAAATATACGCGAATTTACAATCCCCAAAGACGCCTAAAAATATTAGTGGAAAGTTTCCGTACAGATTTGTCACACACACAACACAAACGATACTGAAAACAAATTTCGATAAATCCATCTGGTGGCTAGATTGAAAAATTAATGATATTTCAATAATACTAATTTGAGTAGCTGCATGTTACAAAATTATGTTTCGAATTTCACTGCTATTAATATTATTCACATACCAATAAGTTGCTGGAGCCTTGTATATTTCCTCTATTGTCGCTTGTCACGCCCCCTGCAACTTATCACTTCTACGACTTCACTTATACCGAGAGGACATACCATACCAGTCCAGTCATACGAAAGTTTCTCTAGTTTTATTAAGTGCCTCTTTGTCTTAATATACTTTAATTCTAAAATATATATTGATAAATTGTTGATACTGATTACCTATGTTGATTATAATAAATCTTTGTTTTGAATTAAAGTTCTTAATCTCTCATTCGTATCCTATCGACGTTAATTTTATTGTTGGCATCCCACTGCATTTAGACCTACCACCCTCTATTTTCATTTGTCTTTTAAATAAACAAAATAATTAAACTTTCACTCGCAACCTAAATATAGGTTTGCAAAAATAATGACAATACTCATATATTCAATCATGTTATCAATTCTTATGTGTTCCGTAAATATTTTTAACTGAACAAAAAAAAATAACATGTACATCCGGTATTTTAACGATTTAAGATTAAAGTAATTTAAGGCACTATTTTTCAGTAAAAGTTTTATTAAAGTGCTAAATAAAGTATGTTGAATTAACTGTTTGTTCAAAGTATATCTTAAGAAGCAACGTCAAAAATAATTAAAAAAAAAAGAAATTACGTGTGAAAATATCAGTTTTCATTCTAAATAAAGCTTTAATTCAACCATTCTATTTCACTAAACATTTATCTTGGAGTGTGCGGACTGGGTTTTTTTATCAACACAGTAGAAAAAATCTGATACTACTCAAAGTTCTATCTCTCCGCAAGACTTGTTCGTATAACTGCGAGTAGTGTCAAATAAAGACCATCTGTGGCAGATCATAACTCACAATTCATCCGCCAAGAGAAAAATATTCTAATGCTTTTAAGTGGCTGATGCCATTCGAGCGGCTTTAATTCTTGATAAGCAAAGCCCCTTCCTCCGAGATAAGTGATCTCGAAGCTAAATAAATAAATGAAGGGCGGCCACTGAAAAATGGGCCTTTTGAAATCGATGGAGTGTTTGCCCACAAAGACATATTTTGACAGCGGAAAAAATGAACATTTTCCGCCATTTATTTTACATCTGGAAGAATCTATCATCAGAAGAGGGCGAATCATTCCGCCAGGAATAAATGGAATCTCTCCATTCACGGCAACTGTCACTTCTTTCAAAGGCAACGTCCATTTGTTTACGATTGGGACCACCAGATTAATCTTCCCTTTAATAAATAGCTTTTTTATACCACAGGATGCAGGATAATAGAGACGAAATTATACCAGCTGCGCTTCTTTCTGCATTTCAAAGACGCACTCCCCATTGGTTCGGTTTCATTCTATATTTAATTGCTGGTGATTTTTGAGTTTGGGCTAAAAAAGCAACAGTAATTAAACGCAATAATTGATTTTAGTATTTTATTATAATTAGGGTATTTTATATTTATGTCACACTGGTTATAAAATTTGATTATCATGTTTCTTTTCAGATCAAATTTGATAATTATTATAGCAAATTACTAAAATAAATAATTTTTTTTCAATGTAAATTATTCTTATAATGTATGTACTCATACATCTAATTTTTTTCAACCTAGTTGCATTCTATATCGATTGAATAGGTGTATTCTTCACAATTTATGTAAAGGGATATATATATATACTTTAAAAACCTTTATAGAATTTTTCTAAATTTATTGATTTGATTTTTATGTAATGCTGAATAGTTTGTTATAAGTAATAAATTATACATTTTCTTTAGAAATATGACTGTAAATTCGAACTTTTTTCGAACAAATTTTTTAATTACAAATAAAAAATTTTAACCCAAATTGTGAACATTTTTGATTTTATTTTCTTCTGTTTTTCAACTTTGCTTGCTTCAAAAAATTAATTAATAAACTGGAAATTGTTATTAACGTTTCTTAAAAGTGCGTTTGTTGTTAAAATGAAACTTATAATTAATCAGTTATTATTTTTTTTATTGAAGAAATATTAAAATTATTCTCAAAAAGAAACTCATACTTCAATGAGTACAGATAATAATTGGAATGCAAAACATAATTGACCAATCTTAGTTATTTTTCTCATGATTGTTCAGTTGCGAGTTTATTATTTAATGTTTTTATTGAAAATTATTCTTGGGAATATGATTTCATTTTTATTTAACTTGTCTTGCTAAGAAAAAAAAACGTAGTTTAGTGAATTGCTATTTTGGTACTTTAGTTGCATTTGCGTTATTAGAAATACAATTTTTAACAGTTACAATTGTTAGTACAACTATTTTTGTACTATAAATAATAATGGAACAATGAAACAAATATAAGAAATACTGCGTATCCGGAAAGGGTTGCCGTATTGCGTGAAAATGTTTTGATACATGTAATTGTGAGGGAAGCACAGGAAATGTGACTATTTCTAGAGTACGTAAATTTCATTTGTAATATAAAGAAACAAAATATATAAGAAAAAAATGTTAAAACACTTGTTGAGAGAAGGGCAATACTAATGCCAAGTACACAAGAATGTCATCTGAAGTCCTCAGAAATAACCGTTCGTGTGACTTAAAAATAATAAGAAGGCTTGTCTTAGTGCTAGAATTTCTAGAGGAAAGGCCATTTCTTATTTTATTCTATGGCAATTTCAGAAAACAACAACAACAACATATTTGTGGAGGTGAAAACCATATAGACAGGACAACTGAACAATGGATACAGATTATTTTTCTGATATTAGGAAATATATTTATTTCAAAGTGTGATATATATGTGTGTTTGTGATTTAAAGCAGGGAGTAGTTATATTCCTACTATAATGATTCAAATATCCAGCATCCTACAGGTATAATGTAATGTGCACACATATGTCAGTGGATGGTTTAGGCTGTCTACTTGTAACTGAAAGCACACTCAATGCTACAAAGTAGTTTATAACAACAATCTGGAACTGAAACTGCTACTGTGAACTACTTGCAGTGATTTATTTTCCACAACGTTTTATATACTTTTAAAAATATTCAGTTTCCTGTCACGAAGCGTGGATATTAAACGATTGTTTAATACTAAATTAATTTGATCATATATATATATATATATATATATATATATATATATATATATATATATATATATATATATATATATATATATATATATTGAAATAAATAGTTCTATACTGAAGTCATATATAAGGTGTTTTTTAGAGGCATAGAACTTTAAATTGCAATAAAACAACGAGGTATTATTCGACTGACATGATTTTTTTATTCGAAAGATAATTTTGTGGCATTACATTTTAAATATGATCAAGCAAGGCGTAGATTCGTCGAATGGGCCCAAAACGAGATTGACGTTGTTCCCGATTTTCATAAGCGAATTTTGTTTAGCGATGAAGCGCACTTCTGGTTGAATGGCTACGTCAACAAACAAAACGGCCGCATTTGGAGTGAAGCTAATCCACAAGTGTATGTCGAAACACCGTTGCATCCAGAAAAACTGACTGTTTGGTGCGCTTTATGGGCTGGTGGAATCATTGGTCCGTACTTCTTCAAAAACGATGAAGGCCACAACGTTACAGTCAATGGTGATCGGTATAGAGCCATGATTACTAACTTTTTCATTCCTGAATTGAACAATCATGATGTCCAGGAGCTGCGGTTCCAACAAGACCGGCGCAACATGTCACACAGCTCGTGCCACAATCGATTTATTGAAAAACACATTTGGTGACCGCCTAATTTCACGTTTTGGACCTGTGAATTGGCCTCCAAGATCTTGTGATTTAACACCGCTAGCCTATTTTCTGTGGGTCTATGTTAAGTCATTGGTCTATGCGGATAAGCCACAAACGCTTGACCATTTGGAAGACAACATTCGCCGTGTTATTGCCGATATACGGCCACAAATGTTGGAAAAAGTCATCGAAAATTGGACGTCCAGATTGGACTACATTCGAGCCAGCCGTGGCAGTCCTATGCCAGAAATCATATTTAAAATGTAATGCCACAAGATTATCTTTCGAATAAAAAAAAAAAAGTTCATGACAATCGAATAATACATCGTTGTTTTATTGCAATTGAAAGTTCTATACCTCTAAGAAAAACACCCTTTACAAGGTGTGACCCAAAAAAAAAAAGAGAGTGTGCAGCTTGAAAAACCGTGGTGTTTTCAACAACTGCTTTGGTGACGTCATCTCACGTACCTCCTTTATCCATGTGGGCCATTTCACTGCTAGTTGGGAGTACTGCGTCATTGATTGACCACTTGCAACTGCATTCTGCCGGAAAAGTGTAGAATAAACATTACGTTTCTTGTAAAACTTGAGAAAAACAGCCAGAAAACGTCCCAAATATTAAACGAGACTTATGGAGATGAAACTTTGTCTCGTGCACATATGCCTAAAAGACAAAAGCAGTTTTTAATGAGAAGGGATTGTGCGGAAGATGATGAGCGTGTTGGACGTCCAACGTCCGCGATTATAGACCAAAACATTGCCAAAATTCGTTTTATGAGTGCATTTCACCCACTTCACTGGTCAGACTGTTAATCAACACTACTAGATTGAAATACTAAAAAGACCCCGTGAAAAAATTAGAAGGGAAAAAGGCCAGATTTGGGTAATGTGGATGGCTGTTGCATCAAGACAATGCACTCGCTCACATGGCCATATTTGTCAAGCAATTTCTGACCAATTAAAACATTTCTGTATTGGGGCATCCACCTTATTCATCTGATTTGGCTTCATGTGACTTTTTTTTTTTTATTTTCTACAGTTAAATCTTGCTTAAAGAGAACCCATTTTACCTCTGTTGAAGAAGTTATAGCAAAAACGCAGAGCTTCCTGAGAGCCTTTCAGAACTATTACCAGCAATGGCAGCACCGAATGCAGAAGTGTGTGAGTGCTGAAGGGATCTACTTTGAAGGCGATAATGTCATGGAGAACTGATTGTGTAAGTACATTGATTTATTGAACCAGTCTGAATTTTCGGGGCTCACCTCATAGCTAATCTTTGATCCCATTTCAAAACTCTATACGAATGAGCACCAGTGATAAAAAAAATGGCGATTAATAGATGTCATAATTACCTATTTGTTCGAGTCAGCTCAAGAATGATAGGATGCATTTTTGTGTGTTGCTGCTAATGCCCCCCGATCGATTGAGATCCCCGACAACCGACATCATTGAGACAAGAATCGGGGATTCTTGGGGTGTGGTAAAGGACCTCCCACCTCTTTTCTCCTTCCATCAACCTATCAAGAGGCCTTGCAGTTTGACGAATATGAAGGTGATTCCATGCCGAACAGGCATTATAAATTTACATTACCGAATGTAATATTATGATGTATTTATAATGTGGATATTTTAGGAATTTAAACTACACATTTTTTTTTAAATAATCAAGATATTTGTATGATGTTTAATCTTTAGTTCGATTCTATACTGAATTTATTTTAAACGATTTATAAATATATTTAGTTATATTCCATGAAAGAATCCAATTTTCAAGAACAGACACAAGTGAAACAATAGAAATATTTCAAAACAAACTCCTCCATTGATTAAAACTGGCAAAAAATAAATTTAATAAAGTAAGTAATTTACTCCACACACAAAGATTCATATTTTACATTTATCATTTTAAAGAACTGTTTAATTTAACGGTGCAATGAATTTCGATTTTTGAAACCATATATTCGTAGTCGATACAAACTGCAATTCATCACCCATCAACTGGATGCAGTCGATAGTCCCCAAATCATTCCATTGCTTAACAATGTAACATTCAGAATGATGAACGACGGGGCTGAGAATAGGGAAAAAAGTAATTAATGCCCCTCTCTCCCCCACAAATAACACCTAAATGGCCAGTCCAAGAAACCAGGATCCAATTTTTCGCTCCAGTTAACGGTGCTAATTTATAAGGCCCTCCTCCTTGGAATTAAAAACCATTCATTTTTACACCCCCCGGAACCTCTTAAGCGCTTAGCAAACCACTGCCCACTTAATTATAAAACAATCAGGAGAATTTTTTCCGATCACTTAGCGCGGAAGGGAGCGATAATTTAGTGTCCGGACTAATGATTAAGCTTCGGCTCACAAAAAACAAGATTGATTACTGCTGACGGAGTGAAGGGTTTTTTTACTCCCTTATTATTAATCCTCTTT
Organism: Trichonephila clavipes; assembly: GCA_019973935.1. Classification (NCBI taxonomy): domain Eukaryota; kingdom Metazoa; phylum Arthropoda; class Arachnida; order Araneae; family Nephilidae; genus Trichonephila; species Trichonephila clavipes. The sequence goes on along the minus strand of BMAU01021345.1, from coordinate 639,679 downwards.
TTCGGTATTCATAATATTTGTTATGCTTCTGCTTCCACCCAGAAAGTTAATGATTATACAGAGGCTTGTCAGCAGATTAACTGCGCCCTGATGGATTTTGATTTATGAAACGATGTCTTGTTCGGTCGACGACGAACGGTGTGGTTTTCCTTGGAAAACAAAACTAAGGCGAAGTTCTTTTTTAAGCAAAGAAAAAATTAGCTCTGGAATTTTTATATTTTTTCTGACTTCAAGGAGGGAATTTGACAAGGAAGGTCTTAAGACAAGGGACAACTAAGCCCTGACCCACGGCTGCAATGGAGTCATCTTCTTGTTCTTGAACCTACCTTAATAAGATCACGATTCGAATAAATTCAACGATCAAATGTTATTTCCGGTGGCATTCTCTAAAAAACTGAGAATTTCGGACAATATGCCAACTGGCTTTACGTGATGACCGTTGTCTATGTATAGGTCTAAGTCCATCACCATACACAATCTTTATTCATTTAATCAAAACACGGCAGTCGGTCTAGTCCAGTGATTCTCAAAGTGGTCTATATAGACCCCCTAGGGTCTATGACGACATGCAGGGGGTCCACGTCAGCGAAAAAATAATTTGGGGGTTCATGAGATGTCAATGGGGGTCTATGATGATGACTCTCATTAAACCAAATCATGATTTAGCTTCAAAAGAAAATTTAGTCACGTGGAAAACAGATTTTATCTATTTAATAGATTTATTTACAAATTTTAATAAGGTTAATTTGTAATTAGAGTTGTCAGCATAAATTTTATTATAAACAAAGACCATGTCCACAATTTTGGCTTTAAAAAGACGTACCTGTCATTTATCACGAATTATGGAATATCGTGAGAAAATCTTTAATTACTTTTTCAGAGTGGTTGCCAATCTCCAAAACAAAAAAAAGGGGTGGGGGGATAAGTTCTGGGCACTACCAACCGAGGAAATTTTGGGTTAAACCTGACACAATTGATTCCAAATGTTGAAAAATTGCTATTGAATTGCTATGCATTTATTCCTCTCTTTGAAAGCATCTGTTTGTTGCTCATTTATTACATGTATTAATTAAATTTTAATTCAATTAACGTGTTTTTCTTAAGTTTTAAGCACCATACTTCACTTCAGGTAGAAATATAAATCGTTTAGAGTAAGTAGATCTATACCAGCTGTCAAAAAGGCATTTAAATTGGTAAATTTGCAAAAATTCAATATTAGGTAAGCAGGGGTCTACCCCAAACCAAAAAAATGGCAAGGGGTCTATGAGACAAAAAAGGTTCGGAACCTCTGGTCTAGCTAGTTTGTGGCTTTGTAAGTCATGCATATTTATTTGCTTCGGGGTATTGGTATTATGGGCTACTTTTAAAACGTAAGCGATGTACAGTCTATTTTTGAGGGTCATAGGTAGGGTTCAAATTTGTGTAGGGGCCAGGGCTTATATTTGTAAAGGGGCCCAGGGCCTACTTTTTCCTTAGAAAAATGTGATCTGTTAGGTCAGATCCCCGACTTCTTCCTTTTCCTTCCTTTACAACAATGGTCTTCAAACTGCGTTCCAGGGAACCCTGGGGTTCCACGCAGCATACTAAGGTATTCCAAGAGTCAAAATAAAAGTTCAAGAAGAAAACTACAAATATGAATGCAAAATAGAATCACATTATCGACAGAGTTTGTATGAACACATGTATCTAATGCCGTGTTTCCAACGCGGATTGCACATACCTCGGGAAAACTTAAAAAATAAATTCGGCGCATTTTCCTTTTTCTACCGATGATCTTTCAGATGAATAGAGCTTAGATTGGAAGAAAAAATGACTCATGTGATTTGTTTAAAACTTAGAAAGGTTTTTCAAGGACTAAAGCTCTTTGTGTACTGCCAGTATGTCTAAAAGTTGATAAAGAAACTTTTAAGAATCAACTGACCTTAATAGAAACACTTCACCCTTATCACCGGAAGTAAGCTATGCATTCATTATTCTATGCACTATGCATTATGCTTATGTATTCTTATGCAGCTAAAAATTGCTTTAACTTCTCTAATATTTTCTAGTTATCTTAGGCTAAATAATAGTAATGAAAAATTGTCCAATTTTTAAGATATTTATGCCAAAAATTTCCATTTATGTATGTTATAATATCGCATAGAGCAAATGCTGTTTAACTGAAAATCAAGCTTTCATACCTGATTTGAAGCAGAGCAGAGGCGTAGCTACCACCGTATCAATGATACGGGTCCCCCAACTACAGGGGCCCCATCATGTGTAATATTTTTGACACAGTGATCTTTTTTAATTTTCCAAAATAGGGCATCAAGGAATTTTGATACAGGGCCCAACATTTATTTGAAGTATGAAAACACATGCATATTCTAATGTATAGGCAAATGTTTTTGATTACCGATAACGTGTCATAATTATTTACTATTCATTTGTTTTTTTTTTTATATTCGTATGCTTCACATTTGTGCATTCTAAGAAAAATACAAGAAATTAAAAAAAAAGATTCGCAATATATTGCGCTAAACATATTTTAATAGGATTCATTTAATAAAAAATCCCGTTCCTATTATCTATCGCCCTATCCGAACAATTTCCATTTTCCGGCAGATAAATTTTCAAAGCAATATTTCCTTTAAAAAAAAAAACTCACCACCCTTCCAAACGAGTATCACCTCTCCCTCCCCAATTGGCTCTCATTATCGATCTGCGGAAGGACCAGAGCGGAATTATCGAGAACTTAAAGACGGAAATTCGATCGTCTGACAGCGGCCAACAAAGAAAATGATTTATGAGTTTCGAACCAACAGGCATTTTATAATGAGGGAGTCACTTCGATTTGAAGGCGTCTAATGCCTATTATGTCAATAAACCTGCCAAAATCATCCCTCCTCTATTCTAATTTATGGCACTCCCCCACCCCCTACACGAAAGTCAGAAAGCTGTTGGATAAACACAGCAGAAAAAGCATCAAACAGAAGAGAAGGTAAATAAAAAAACCCGCTCTAATCTCCTTAAAATAAATAGTTTCTCTCACACCTGACTCTCTTATCATGGATGTTATCTTCTCTTTCTTGAGCAGGATTAGATCCATTATTCATGAATTTTCCTCAGATAATTCCCGCCCGTAACAATATAACAGGAGTCATGTCGGGATTAGGGTCGCAGACATCTTTCGAGGCTCCGGGGCAAACTCGAAGAACTTGGGGGTTGGAGGAGAGTAAAAAGGTGTTCTCCACTGTATATCGAGCGGTATATATTTAGGTTAACCATAACATGTAGAAGAGTGATGATATATTTGTTGTGTGCTGGTGATGTCATAGATGATATAAGCAATGTTTTGCTAAGCGACATACAGGGCATTAACATAGCTTAAAGGAATATGAATCTAGCATACAAGAGGGTGGGGGCAGGTTCTGGAGTCCGAACCTCCCCTCCATAGCCCTTGATTTTTTTTATTGATTATAATTCTACTTATATTGTACGTAAAATTTAATTTAAGTATTTATTTTAATTAATTCTATAAGTTATTAAAAGTAAACAGTAAGATATTAAAAACAGTAAAAAATTAGTTATTTATACAATAATAATTCTTTTACTGTCTTTTGTTCACGAAAATCGACAAAATCAAAGGTTACGTTAGGTCACGTATTGGTGCCTGATACACAAGAATAGTGGATTTTCGACCCTGCATCCCCCTCCCTCTTTTGAAAAATCCATGTGTGTGTCACTGCTGGCAGGTTCAAATATCTCTAAAAAAAGGCTTTTATTAGTATTATTATTACTTCATATTCTTCCCTTGTTTAATTTATTAAAATTATTAATAAATTATTTGAATTTTATTAGTATACAGAAAAGAAGTAGGCGAGCCAGGTGATGAAATCGTGAAATTATCTACAGCTTTCTCATATTATTTTCTACATTCGACGTTTAATGTAATTCTTTAAAAAATAATAATGTTTATCTTTTTTAAATACCTTCAATATAGCAGTATATGAAGAAATATTTTTAAATTTCATCACTAGAAACTAATTAATTAGTGATAAATCTTAAACTGGTTACAGAATTTAAATGTATTAGTAATTAAAATTAAAATTTTATGACTAGTAATAACTACTGTATATTGAGTTCTAACATTTCCTTGGCAATAGTACAGAATGTACAAATCAAATGCCTATTAGAATAAATCATTATATTTAACAGGAAGTTAAAAAATATAAGAAAAATATAAAATTAAAAATCAGGAATCACGTAATTTTTTAAAAATAGAATCAGTGAATTTCTAGGTGAATTCTAGTAGCAGAGCCCTGAGGACACCCAGTCGGTAGTCCATCCCCTCACCCTCGGTTCATGTAACATTTTTTTCACTACAGTAATAAAATCGTTGGTTACTTAGATACGAAACTCTTCAACATCAGAGATCTTCTTTGAGTTGACTTTGTCTTTGAAACAGTCCTAAGGGGAAAGTAACCCAGTGGATGGGCGTCTGGAGATCTTGGTGGCCAAGTAACTGCGCCTCAGTGTCTTATCCGTTGGTAAGGGAATGTTAAACTTAAAATTTTTTTTTAAAATATATGCCTCAGTGAGGAGCAGCCCCATCTTTTTGGAAAATAGCAGTGTTGTATATGCTGTGTTTAGGGGGTATTGTGTAAGTTTGAAACCTGTTCAGGTAAATTTTCAGCAAAAAAGACCCATGAATGCATCATGTAAAGATGTATCCCACGCATTAAATTTTAGATTATTTCTTTGCTTTTCCTGTACCGCATATGAATTTTCTAAGCTCCGAAATACGCGTGAAAAATAAAATGAAAAAAAAATCTGCAAAACCTAAGAATCCGGCTAATACATAATGCATCTCTGAGAAATTTTTCTCAATTGACCTTTGAAAATTACAGACATTTGAATAGGAAACCTGGTATTTTTTACTATTAATACCATTAAACAAATCGTGATTTCCCGACAAATTATAAATAATGAAATCTATGTCATTTAAATCTACTCAATTATAATCATTACAAAAATTTCTTAATGAAAATTTTACACTACTCTCAGATAATGTCCTTATACTGCTATTAAAAAAATCAATGAAGCTCTTTTATAGGAAATCACAAATGAATGTTGGAAGGAAGTGAAAGCAATCAGTTTGTATTTCATATCGTAAACCAACATTTCGTATTAAAGATATGATTACGCTAAATGTTTTTAATGAAGACTTTTAACTTAAGAATTTAATTCTATTACAAAGCACAAAAGCACATAAATAGTTGTACTTTGAACATTATTATAAAATAACAAGATTTCTACTAACGTCATAATTTTTCTTTATACATGTTGGCATTCTAATTACAAATATATATTCTGTGAATTGAGGTGCCTTTAAACTAAACATATTAAAAATGTTTCATACAATTTCTCAAATATGATAAACATAGAAATGTAAAGGGAAACATCCTGAATTTGTAAGGAAGAAAAATTGATAGAAAACAAATAAACAAATATTTAAACAATGAATGCGTAATTAAGTTGAAAAATAAATTACTTTTAGTAAAAAGTTTTTTTAAAAAGAATTAATGGATAAAATACATGTTTTTTTTAAAAAAAAATTCGACCATCTTTTTTAGAAAACTGAATTTGCAAGCAACTGAAACCAAACTGAAGACTATTTAGACATACGAATAAAATTACAGCTGAACTGTCTTCTCAATAATGTTAACAATATTTATTGCCTATTTTATTTCATTGCTTCCATTATAATGAAGCTTTATTAATTACTTACTTGCTGTGACTTCATATGTTTCTCAATCCAGGTTTGAGCATGGCTAAACTTATATATGATGATACTTTTCTCTTTTCTTTAATACGAAAAATGCATCTAAAGTACTTCTAAGGCAATATTACAACCTTTACATAATTGATCTGAAAATGAAGATAAATTGGAACATGATACAGTACGAACAACAAATTAAATCATAATTTAAGGCAAAACTAATACATTCAATTAGGATCTGTGATAAAATGTAAGACTATCTCTTACTCAATGCTATTAGTACTTATCATTGGGTTTAAAGATTTTATTTACCCGTTTTAGAGCACATATACACACACTCTACAGTGGCACTTTCCATTTACAATTAGATAGCACAATCTTATCCGTTACCATAAAATAACTAAGAGTGGAACTTTAGAAAATCATACTAAATTGTTAGTATAATGTTATCCTTATTTACACTAAGTTATCTCAAATAATTCTTATTTACCGGGCAGAAATATTGTGTAATGGGTTGTAGAACCCTATCTGAAAGGTGTGTTTTCCTCCACGTACAGCTATTAATGGCAACGAAACATAATTTAAGCTTTTGCTTTACTTATAATTCAGGAGGAACTAATATATACAGAAGCCATTAACCATTCATTCAATACTGGTTACCCACAAGTTTTTATTTCTTCCAGAAATTTCCCGTGTATGCTATATAGAACGTCATTGCATTAATTAATATCCAACAGGGTAATTTTATAAGTTGATAAAATAATTTAATGTGAAATACATTTTATCTAACTCCCAATAACATAAATATTTTCACAAAATTATCCTGTAAAATTTTCTATTTACCGTAAAATACGGTGTATAACGCGCCGCTATACTTTCAAACTGGAATTTTTAGATGTATTCGCCGTATAACGCGCCCCTCCCTTTTTCACGAAGAAGCCTGAACTGTACGTGCGCAATGTTTTAATGTTTTGAAGTCGTTTATTCGAGGTATTTTTTCTAGCCTTGAAAAAAAATAGTAAAATTCTTTAACAATTCTTAAAGAATGTCATTTCTTTTTAGTAAACAGTATTTCGATCCATGCTCATCTCTATTTTTATATTTTTAAAGCTTTTATTTTTATACGTGGCATATAAGGTAAACCCGTAAATTTCACTCTTGTTTTTTGAGTTAAAACTGCGCGTTATGCGCCGTTTAACGGAATATACCTTGCACTGCGATTGCCACGAAAACTTGTCTCTGTAAAACGCGTTAAAGCTGCGGTAGCCCAGTGGTCAAGGTATCGGATCATGACAGGCATGCCATGAGTTCTAGCCCAGTACCACTAAAGACCCGCCGTGTAGGGCAGCGATGCATGTTAAATCTGTCGAGAGCTGAAACGTCCTCCCATTGGTGTGGTGTGGTAGTTAGGAGAGGGGTACCAGCTCAGGTGTCGTCCACGTCATTTGACCATGATTCAAAATTACGTGGTCCGTCGCCAAAAACCCTCGTGTTGCTGAACAGTGCAAGATGTTTTAATATTCACTTATCACTCATCCTCTGTAAAACGTGTTTTTCCTTTAATTTACTAATGCAGCGGAGAAACAGTACTGTGTTGTATTTTTATTGGGATAAGAGCCTCTTTTAATGTAGAAAAAAATTTAACACATAAATGTGTGAAAGTAAAATTTATAAGCCATAATTGCAGTACTTGGTTTTGAATTGTTAATTTATGTAATTAAAAATCAAAAATAAAAGAAAAACTATCTTCTTTAAATGGAAGATCAAGGTAGTAAGTTCTTCGATGCATGCATTACGATTTATCAACTTGATCACTGATTATTCCTTGTTGCACAATTTCAGCAAATGGCATTTTCTCTGATAATCGTCAGTGATATTATGTTCTTTGTACTTGTGTAAAATTAATGTTAAGTAAAATTTAACATTTGATGTTGAATAAAATTTTGAAATTCTTGTTAGAAAGATAGAATTCTGTTAACTCCATCGAAATGATAAACTAGTTCTAGATATCTTTTTTTAAAAAAATAGTCATCACACGCAATTTTTTTCGTTGATAATTATAAATTGCCGAACCATTCTGATGCTCCCCTTTTCTTTCGAACATATCAAGGATGGTTTTTATTCAAAAGATGGAAACTGCTATCTTATATTTTTCACATTAAAATAATTCCTTTAAAATATGCTTTTTTTGCTTTAATAATCTACTTATTCAATTAAAAATCATAATATATTTTATACGTGTTATAGTGGCATTGACGAGATTAAAAATTACCCTAATGGTGTCATTTAATCCTACGTATTATATGTTTCTAGAACACGTGTTCATTTTCAAAAAATGAAAGAATTAAAAGCAGAGACATTTTTATATTAATTTTGAATAACTGCAATTGTAAGACATATTTCCATGAGAAAGGATAGAACGGATGTGAATGATGCACGTTCAATTAGAAGAAGTCAAATACTTTTCCCGGTGGAGTGGGGTGCCACTATAAAGATTGGAGTACCACCTCTAGTATTGTCCCCACCCCTTGATCATAGTTTAAAATTAAAAAAATCTGCCGCAAACAGCTCTGTAGGATCTGCACAGTAGACGAATAGACAATTAGACTCCCGACAATATTAGTCAAGTTTTATGTAAAGGGATGAGCAGAATGTCCAGATGGATCATTGTATTCTGCAAAAAGAAACCGTGTATTTTCCCCTCATGCCTGGCACAAAATAGATGCTGCGCCTATCCTGAAAACGGCTTTGTTGATACCCCACCTCTTCCTTCTTTTACACCCAAATGACGTTCGACTACAACGATATATAGAAAGGATACTCCTGTGAACAATATCCATTATTTCGTTCCTTCGCACATGAGGATTGTGAATTATTTGAATGAAAAAGAATACTGGCGTGCATACAGTGGAGGGTATCCTAAGTATCAAAGTGACAAGGCGATTGATATACCCTCCATATGTTGTACGAGGTACAGTGACGAAGTTGATCTCAGTCACGCCGGCCTATTGTCTCAAAGAACCACTGAAGTTTGGACGAAGACAAGGAATACACTGTGAAGATCCACTACGCTTGTCAATTACAGATGATGGGAGCGTGAATGAGGACCGACAAGGGGGTTAAAAGGGCAGCTGACGAGGATCATCCGCATCAGCTTTTTTTTGTTCTTCTTCGTACACACATAAAAGAGTTTGCACCCGAAATGGTCGAGAGAAATGAACTGAAGTTACCTCTTAAAGACGGAGTCTGTGGAGCAGCCCCTTGAATGGTTTATCGGGAATGATACCATCGAAAGGGGTTGTGGGGACTCCCGCACCAAGGAGATGATCCCTTCATGATATACGAACAATAAAACGGACTATAAATTTTCTCCAACGAAAGGGTTCGATGAGTAAAACTTTAATGATGAATTTAATGTTTTTTTAAAAATTAATTTGAAACAAAATCCGTTTTGGCAAAAACCTGTGTGTCTCCTCTCCCTGCCAAGTATTGAAGTAGTTTTCAGGGTTCACGACACTACAGCCTTCATGTGGTGTGGAAGTGCTGTGATAATAAACAATCAATTTATCTTTCCATTACTTCATTTTTTGACAAATCATTATTCTCCTTTTGGATTTACGAGCATTTTGAAATGATACACAAGTAATATATATACATAAAAAAATCCTTTAAGTCAATTTCTACTTAGATCAACAAAGAAGATTTCATTATAGTTAATTTTTATTAAAATTTACAATTAATGTAAATATGTAATGCAGATGACAGAATCACAATATTCCGTGACAAAACAGAAAGTGACTTTCTTTGCGATTTTCTATTTTTCTTTCTATATATGTTGTGGGACTAACTTTTTATTTGTTTGTTACTATTCATTCCTAAATTTATATTTAATTATTCTAATAAAATAGTATAGTAAAAGAGACATCGCATTCTCAGAAATTAGGCCATCCCAGGTGGGATTCAAATCCATGACATTTGGATTAGAAATCCAACGCGCTATCCATTGCGCTACAGGGTTCAGAAAAGTTTTCCGTTCTACATATGCTGTCGGACTAGTATTATTGTTTGTTACTATTTATTCATTTTGTAATTTAATGAAGGAATTTATATTTGGGGAAACTGTATTAACATCAAGTGCCATCTACTACATGTTAAAAAAAAATGTAACTGAAGTTGATTGGAGGGATAGAAAGTATTTTATTAACGATTAAAATTTGAACTACATATATATATATATATATATATATATATATATATATATATATATATATATATATATATATATAGGGAGATTGTGAACTAATGGTAGGATTTAAAAAAATAATAATGCAATGTGGGTTTGTTTTTAACTAAAGATTTGAGATTACTCTTAAAAGCTAAAAATCTGAAAGAAAAAAAAAAAATTCTTGCAGATAATTATCTCGGTATAAACGTTTTGAATCTAGAATTTTCGTCATAAATAATGACATACATACGGCTTAAGTCAAGTAAGTTGTTTGAAATATAATGGATGAAGATAACTGCACACACAAAAGAGAGACTTATCAGATTTTGTCTAAATACCTTAAACAGGAAGTCAGTGAGAGATAAGGTGCACTAGACTGACAAAAAAAATTTCCTAATTAACGAAATTTACTCATTTTTTAAAAACTTTTTAAGTTCTTTCCTTGAAAGAAATGTGTTAAAGTAAATTTCCTCCCCATCAAAAGCAAGTCATTAATATTCGAGACGTTTTATTTTTCATTTTCTTCGGGCGTTCTTAATAATTTACTATCTTTGGCTTTCTATGGAGTGAAAAATAAATTTCCACAATGAAATTTTAATACCCAACAATATACTTTAGAAACTATTTTTTTCCCACTAAACTCTGTAATCGAAAAAAAATTAAAATTGCGTCGTAAAAGCTCATTTTTAATTCTAAGCAGGTGATGTACGTGTTACTTCTAAATTATGTATATAAATAGGAGTATTTTTGAAATTTTAATCTTAAAGTGAATAAATTATCTCCCCGGAAAAGCTAGTACATAAATATACAGTTTAGCTACTAAATATGCATAGCAAAAATGTTTAAAATCAAGTTGAGAAAAGATAAAAATATTCTTCCAAGATGAAAGTGAATTCCCAAATTTAAATTTTAAAAGAAAAACTTCACATACTCCTCGATATTAATTTGTTTAAGTATCGTACAATCCAGCGTATAAAGCGCACTTTTAGCACAAAAAATGAGATCGAAATTTATGGGTAAACGTCATACGCCGAGTATAAAAATGATAGCTTTAAAAAATAAAAAAAAAACGAGAATAGCATAAAAAATTAGACATCTACATCTATCGAAATAATGTTTATTTAAAAAAAAATGACATGCTGTTTGAATGAAGAAATGTAGTTCTAAAAATATGCTATTTTTTCCAAAAGCCCCTGGGAATTAAATAAATTACATCAAAACATAACATCATCGTGTATATACATTTCAGGTTTCTTCGTAAAAAAGAGGCCGCGCGTTCTACGGCGAATATACTGAAAAATTAAAAAGTACAGTTTGAAAGTATAAGTGCGCGTTATACGGCGGTGTACGTTATGAGCCGGATTTTACGGTACTTTATTGCAGTATACACGTACTATATTTAAATGTCTACTACGTGTTACTTCAGTTGAGGGCTTTTAACTTACAAAAAAAAAAAAGAAAGCGTACTGTTTACTTATATTTCCAATACGCAGTACGTGTAATATAAATCCATTTAATTCTTTATAATCTTTTTTGAATTGATTCGCTCAGAAATTTAAGAGTAAATCAGTGCTTCTCAAACTTTCTATACCTGCGACCCAATTTTCAATCAAAATTTTCCTCGCACCCCCTCCATATAATATTAATGTATTGAATTCAAAATTAATATACTTTGACGTAAAGGTACAAGGCTACTCTAATTATAAACCATACAAATTATCAAGTAAATGATACATTTTGCATTTAATTTTAAGACATGAACATAAAAATCACTGGTAATTATTAATCTTATTCTTAACTTCGTACTGTTAAATTTATTATGAAACACATTGTGCACTACTGATACATGTATAAGTGTACTATATCAATATAAATGTATATTTTTTTATTATGTCGGAATGTATTTCTTTCTTTCTTTTTTTTTTTTTTTTTTTGCTTCCTTTCAGTAAATTAATAATTCTTTAAAACAATAATCTTTTATTTTCGACTTTTCATGAGCTCAAGCCTCCCCCCTGTTGAGTTATCACGCCCCTCTAGGGGGCGCGCCCCACAGTTTGAGAAACACTGGAGTAAATCTCTCTAAGAATGTATTTCCATTAAGATTTGCTCACAACATTGATATTTGTATCGAGGAAATGACAACCTTTTTTATATTGTTGAATTACTTTTCGATTAAATAGAGCATTCTTTTGGTTTCATTATATAATTGCATGCATATTAAACTTTTACTTTTAGTTCTCCTTTATATATTGTATTAATTAAGAATTAATGGATTATTAAAATATCAATTACATGTGGAAAGATAATTTAACTTTAAATATTTAAAATTGGTCGTATAATTTCGTAAGACAAAGTTTAAACAACTCTTCCAGGAAATGTTTTAACTCAGTTGCACAATGTAACTAGAAATATTTCTTCTTTATTACAAGTTCTTCTTCATTACATACAAGTTACACCATTCCTCTTTCATTTGAAAATATACGTTTCCAAGTTTAATTTTTATTAATGCTACTGTATTGTTTCAAATCATCCTATTCATGGTGATCTAAAATAAGTTCATCAAAAGTATTAAAAAGAACCCATAATACATCATTTTTCTTTGAATAAAAATTTTTTACGTATGGTAGTTATGACACCAGAACATGTCAAACCATAGGCATTTATTAAGAAAAATTTTGTCAAAACGAATATCGAATTCCCATAGCGTTTAACACAGTGTTTCTCAAAGTGTGGGGCGCCCCCCTGGGGGGCGCGATAACCCTACAAGGGCACGCAAGCATATCGAAAGTTTAAAGATTTTTTTTAAAAAAAGTAACTGGAAAGAGAAGTAAAATAAAATACTTTCTTCCATAATAAAAAAAAACACAACACTAATTTAATTTATGTTTATCAACTGGCGTTTTTTCGTCATCAAATAGCTATCTTTGATCCCAAAACTAAATAAAAGAAGAAAAACATTTTGTTTAATTTGCTGTATTTCCTCAATGAGAGATTTTTTTTATTGCGTTTTAACATAAAATATTACTCGTTAAAAGAAAAACAAAACTTAGACCCTGAGAAAAATTCTAAGAAGATAAACAATTCAACACTGTAATTATTATTGAAATACTGTACATTAGTTGTAGAAAAAGAAAATGAAGACATGATTCAATTTTCAGCCAGGCTGCATAATATATTTGCTGATCATTTGATTGACCTTCAAATTCACTGGTATAGTTAGTGTTCTACATTAGTTCCGTTTGTTTTTCACTTAGGGAAATTGTAAATAATAAATAGTTTTATGATATTATGAAAATAATTGATTGATTTGAAGGATTATTTGGCCAAGATTTATATTTTTATGAGTATTCTCATAAACATAAAAAGCATAGAGAAAAACGCCATAATCCTTTTTAGATACTCCATATTTTTTTTTGAATACACTTTTAATCAGGGAGCAGTGGCGTGGAACATCTGTTATCTCTATTGTAGGAAGTTGAAAGAATGCATATTATTCATGATTGAGAAACGCGATGAACATGAAACGAAATGAAAATTTTCAAATGCTTCCTAATGAACTCCATCAACTTAAAATATGAAGCCATAAGTGTACCACAAGGTTCAGTTCGCCTTGTCAAAAAGACACAAGAAAGGAAAAGTTCAAATTGGTATTTGTTGATCACCAAAGGTGTCACGAGTTCGAGCCCAGTACCACTAAATACCCACCGTGTAGGGGAGAGATGCACGTTAAATCTGTTGAGAGCTCAAACGTCCTCTTGTTGGAGTGGTGAGGTAGTTAAAAGAGGCAAGCTCAAGTATCGTCCTCGTCACTTGACCATGGTTCAAAAATACGAGGTCCGTCTCCAAAAACCCTCGTGTAGCTGAACAGTTGGACGTTAATATTCACTCACTCGATCATGATCGCTCATTAAAACTACAATAACTTGAACAAAAAATGACAGCTTTGCCATTAAGAAATAACATGTCTGTAATATTAGTGAAAAGTGTCTTTGATTTGCGTCCTTTATTAAGGTCTTGCAGTTTTGAATCATTTTAGTTCACAGTTTTATTGGATTTTATCTTAAATCATCAAAGAAAAATTGAATAGTCCTTGAAAGCCGGTAAGTATAATTTCTCTTAATTAATGTATTCACTGGAATTCCGATTTGTATCGTGTACAGTAAAAATAATTATAAACAAATGATTGGGGCGACTGAGTCCCCTCGCACTATCATTAGCGTTAGTATCAAGTGCGCGCCTGCTCCCGGGTTAAAATATTTTGAAGTCTTCTCGCTTTAAATATTAAAAAGTAACACAATTATTCTTCATCGGAATTTTATATTCTTTTTCATTATTTAAAGTTAATTCTAAATGCTAATTGTGTGAGGTTTAAAAAATTACAGTTCTTTTAAATAGTTATTTACAATTATAGCATTTATCTAAAAAAAATCATTTTACATTTCTTGATACAATATCGTGCACGCAGTTTTTTTTTTTTACTCTCCTTACAGTTCAGCTATTATATCAAGAATAATGTTTTATTTTTTAAAAAATTAACTCGTGCCAAGAGCCGGTTTTTAAGCCAGTATACGTTTAATGTATCAGTACTGAAGAAGGTATTTTATAAATAATTTCTTAACACCAAATTAAGAACAAGTTTAATAATTATTAGGGACTTCCATGGGCTTGTCTTGTGGAGAAAAATTTTTCAAAGGAAGGTTTAATATCAGAAATTGACACTTTGAGTTATTTTTCTATATTCAGCTGAGATCTATATTCTGTCTTCAAAGCAGCCACCGCAGAAAATCCGGTTTAACAAAGGTAGGATGTTGAAAATGGTAATAGTATACGAAGCTCTTTTGTTTTCAGTACAGAAAATTCATCATCCACCTCTACCCAAAATTCAAAATGCGATTTATTACAAAATTGCCTTTTAATTTTTCACTGTATGTGAAATCTATGAAGATTTCTTCTTCGGAAGTTGAGAGCCCTTCTGAAGTGTCTTGAAATAGATCCCTAATCCTCTCGTAACTTGCTACCAAGTTGTCCTCATCCAGAAAATACTTTTTAAAATTCTTTGCCAACTTTGCTAAATGATTTTACATGGTTTTAAAAACAACTTTCACATGTTGTTCTTCAGATTTTTAAGTTTTAACACATAACGAGCTGGAACTTTTCCCCCATCATTTACTTCAGTAGTGGTAAATCCAAAATATAAGTATTTTGGAGAATATTGCCTTGATTTAATTTTTGGAATTATGCTCGTCTGTGTACTTGTTGATCCTTTATTATCGTCAAATGTTTGCTTACGATTTAAAAATGTATGCATGTTTAATTGTTTTAACCTACTGCCGTAAATACTTAATTACCGTGAATTACAATTAACGTGCAAATTAAAAAATGTACATTCAAACTAGAATCGGTAGCTATAGAAGTATCGAGTCGACCAAAACTGACTGGAATTGTACGAGGAAAAGCATTTTTACATGTTTTGCGCAGACGTCCGATAGGTTGCCCAGACTCACGCAAACGTACCCGATAATGCCAGATGTGATGGATATGATAGCGAGCAACATAGACTAGACGACTTTTCTAATGACATTTGTACTTTAAGAAATGGATGCCGAAGGAAATAACTCCTTAATTAAATGTATCATTTTGCAATCTATTCCAATTTAAAAATTAGAGAAAGAAAAATAACATAATATAATAAGTAAGTAATATATATTTCAAGTAATTTTCTGAAAATATATATTACTTAAATTTACATATACAAAATTTAATATACTTATCGTATTAATTTGTACTGTTTATAGTTAAGATCTTATTGTAACTTTAGCGACTCTCTCTCAAAGTGCATTTTTATTGCAGTAAATACATTATTGTTGTACGGGGGGCGACAAAAATTATGATTGAAAGTTGGGTCGCCAGTATTGAAAGTATGAGAAACACTGGTTTAACAGAAAAGATGATTATTTCGCATTGAAGAATTTGGATCCAATTCAAAAAGAAAATACATTTGGGAACAATGTTTTATATAAAAAAATATCACCATCTCTTAGAAGATTAAATAAAACAACTTTATATAATATTTTCCATCATATGTAAAACTAATCCATTAAATCACGAGATATTGGTCGCATGAAGTCTTACATTTGTATTTGGTTACGCGAGAGTTATGTCTTACGCTACATTCCTGAATAAGTTTTCTTAGTTTAGTTTAGTCTTTGTTCGAAACTTGTAGTTCAGTCTAGTTGTAAGAGAGGTTATGGAATATTTGTAACAGGCAGATTGTAGGCTCCAGTCATTATACAAGGGCCATCACTTTACTTGTACTGGAACAACCTAACGGTTGAGATAGCAACCTTCATAGCTGACGACATGCTGGTTGAGTCACTTGTTCAAAGTACGACTCCACTCAAAAGTATAGCTCGGGATAATGACTGTGGTAGCCTAGAGGTTATGGTCAAGACCTCATGGCTAGCCTGCCACAGGTTTGAGTCCTGGGGCCACTGAAGATCATGCCCGTGGTATCCTAGAGGTCAAGACGACGGACCAGCGGCCAGCATGTCATTAGTTTGAGCCTCATTCCGCTGAAGACACACCATGTGTGTGTGGGGGGGGGATCAATACATGCTAAATCTGTCGATGCTCAAACATCCTCCCGTTGGTGTGATGTGAAAGTTAGGAGAGGGGGGGGTGCCAGCACAGGTGTCGTCCTTATCACTTGACCGTGGTTCTAAGCTACAAGACTACACCAAAAGTCCTCGAATAGTGTGATATTAATATTCATGGACTGACTGATTAAATATAACGAGTACAAAGTCCTTCCGTTGTCATGGTGTGGTAGTTTGGAGAGAGGGTTGCCAGCATAGGATCCGTCCTCGTCACTTGACCAAGGCTCAAAATTATGAGGTCTGTCACTCATAGCCATAAAATAGCTTTATGATGCAACGCTAATATAGCACTTACTCACGTCGTAATTGACTCTCCTGCGCCTAAAAAATGGTTGAACTGCAATTTTTTTTCGAGAGTGGCATTGAAGTGTGAGAAAGACACACAATCAATGAATTTTATTTCCTTTTTATTTCATTGTCTTCACTCAACATCGCAACATCGAGAACTACTAACCTTGCCTGCAGCTCCAGCGACGCAATTGTAAAATGTTACTAAATACAATGTTTTTTAAATGTAAGATATTTCAAACGTATCTCAAATGAATCTCCAAATAATCTGATGGATTGTGCTTAGGAAAAAAAAAAGAGTAAAACTAATCAAACATTTCGTTTCCATTAAAGAATGCAATTCCGCAGGACGTTCCTGTAATAAACTTATTGTCACTGGATTTAATTTTTGGATTAGTATTTTGTTTTCGACACACTCCCAAATTAAAAAAAAAACATTTAAAACCCTTTCTTTCGGGACTACCTGTACCAGGTACATAGAGAATAAGCAGAAGCAAAAAATAAGAGAGATAGCGAATCCGGAAATTATCTTCCCTGCTGGCAATTTCCCCTCCCATAGATAAAAGGTTCGTTTATTGCGAAGGCGAGTTTTCGTGCTCTGCTGGACGCGGGGACGGATCACGTCCCATTAATAGTATTATGTGAGTCATTGGCGGCTCCTTGAAGGATGGCGCGATTATTTCTGCCTCCCAGAAAACCTCACCGGAAATCCCACGGGACGAGACGCAATAGGAATGGAAGGGTCTATTTGAAAAGCAAATCAGACATTTTCCCCTGCTTCGTGTCATCCCATTGGATGGACAGCCCACGAGAATAGTTTGAGCCATAAAGAATCTCTAAATTCAAGTATTCGTGTTTATATGTAAAAAAGTGTAAAGAATTTTTGTGTTAAGTGTGAAAATTTTGATTTTGTGTATTTCTGTATGTTAATAGGGTAAATAATTATTATCTGGAAGTGTTATACTTTTATATAACTCTATGCTTCAGTTATTCTTTGTTAAAATTATGACATCCACAAGCAACGCTGTTCATTATATTATAATGAGGATTCAACGGAAATGGTGAAATATTTGCAATAGAGCCAATTTGACATCATTTTTAGCCCTTATGTTGGCGACCACTTTTCGCAAATACGTGACCCTATGGATTCTTCTGGAAATTAGTGGAGAAATCTACTAATATCACAACCTATCGATATTCATAATGCAAGTGGATTTTTCTCGAAAGGTCCGTGAAGCCTATAAATAGGGAGTCGATTGTCAAAACTGAGTTAATCTTGTTTTGACCGTGAAGAGTCTACCATCGATTAGTGATTACTTCGGCTGTTCCATAGGACGAGCGAGGGCTTGAGAATAATCTTTAAACATAGTTGTATTTTAGACACTGACAGTTGTGTCTGAGCGCCGTAGATGGTGTGGAGGCCTTCTGAGATTTATTACACGAATTTGAATACGTTATGCTGTATTTTAAGAATTGTTTTTGAAAATAAATTTTCGTCGCGTTCCTGAAGAACTGTCTTGTTTTTTGTGACTGATTTGCAAACAATCCTCTATCCCCGATCTACGTTACAATATCCATTGAGAAACGTAGAAATCATTAAATTTTATTTATAACATAAATGTAAAATGTATAATTATAGTTTTCAGTTTACTCTCCCTAAATGTTTGCACAACATTATGGAATATATGTATGTAATAATTCCCTTAAATTTTCTCTTGGGGTTACTTTAATTTACAATGATTTTGAACCCTCCAGAACCTCTCGTAATAATTAATTATTAGTTACCCCGTTTAAAAAGAAAGAAAAAATCACACACACAACAACTTCTCACCCAAACAGAAAATTCTGCTTTTTTAAAATAGGATGCTGCAATCTTGCCTGACTCGTGTATTCAAACCAATTGGAAAAGTCTTTACTGGAAACCATATGATTCTAAAAGTTCCTGACTGACCAAAACTATAAATAGAAGAGATCTCAGGAGTGGGAAAAGAATGATGCATGTACTGGAAACTGCGTGCAGTGTTGTCCTGCTTTATTTGTTGCTGCTTATGCTAAGTTTGTGTTGTCAACGTAACTAAATGAATGTAGAATTTTAATTAACAAGACGTTTTCTCTTTCATTGGGCTACGGCAATCCCCCCCAATAAAAGATCTTAACAACAAGTGCCCAAAATTAAATAAGTAATAGTCCATGTATTTTTAAATAAGAATCTCTCTTTCCCACACACACACACACAATGTAACAGGAATTTTTAATATTCTGGAGAAATAATATACTAAAACTTTCTGTGAAATCATTTCTACAAAAAAGATTAAAGACAAAATAAATTTAGGGGGAGTCAATAGCTTTATAAATGAAAAGTTATAAACTTGAGTCTTGATTTTTCAAAAGTACTTCATGTAGAATAATAACAGTAAAGTGTTAATTGAGTAAAAACTTTCATACAAAAAAAAAAAAAAAAAAAAAAAAAGTAATATAAAAAAAAATCAAATCAATTCCTACTTAGATCAACAAAGAAAAATTTCATTTCAGCTACTTTTATTAAATATTTACAATTAATATAAATATGTATATACATATGACAGAATCACAACATTAAGTGGTAATTAATTTTTATTTATTATCATTAAAGTATCGTATTTCATTCAAAACAATCGTGTGTATAAAATTCCAGTTCAACTGAATGCTTTAAAACATGAGGAAAAAACCTTTTCAAGTTTTGACACAAGACGCCAAAAGGATCGCTAATTCGCCAAAAATGATGCCAACGTGGCTGTATTTGTAATTCTTTAAATAATTAGTTTTAATCAATTATTTTTTTAATAAAAATTAAATTATTGTATTGGCATCCAAAATAATCATGTATATATAACATTTCGGCTAAATTGGGCGCTTTAAAATGTATTTTATTAACTGTTGAAAATTCCACCAAAATAAATAAATAAATAGAGTGTATGAGGTAATAGTAGGAATTGAATAAGTCCCTTAATTTATAGTGATCATATTTTCTGGAAATTAGTTTTGCTTCAGAATGCACCCTTTAGTCATAGATAATTACCTCAAAGGCACAAATGATCAAAAGAAGTATAAAAATCTATTTTAGTAGCATAATTTTGAAAAGAGAGTACGAGTTCTTCTCAAACTTTCTGGTAACCACTAGATAAAATTTCAAAATTTAAATTACTATAAAATGTCAGGGTGATTTAATTTAATTTTCACAACTCTGAAGCAACAAGAGGACAGTTGGTGAAGGACCTCGTTAATTTGAACAAAGGTCAAGTGACCAAGATGACACATCTCAGCTTACCCTCCTCCCCCTCTCCTTTCTAAACTCCAACGTGTAAAATACTGAACATGTCGCCTTGTATCGATTACACTAAGTCCTCGCGCAAAAATAATCATCGTGTTAAGTAAGTACACATAAATGCGAGTATCAACCTTATTCAGAAACAAGTATTTATCTCCATATATTAGAAAAAGAAAATCTAATTTTCCTCATGAGAAGGATTTGTTTTTATCTTTCAGAAAGAAGTATGTGTGTTCTTAAATTTAAGAAATTTGTTTTTGTCGTTTTAATTATTTATCCTATATTATTGAAATTTTTCTCTCAATTTACTAAAAATATAAAACATGCTTTAGGTATCCGACTACGTTGGGAATCGTGATTTTAGAAAGCACATAAATGGATAATTTTCATGATATTTAGTGTCACTTAGATTAGAATATATGTATAAAATTGTTCTAAGGATATTATGACAAAAAAATTATTTAAATACAATATTTTGGCAAAAAATTAACTTAAAACAACCTTTTTTCAAAACGTTCTAATTTTATAAAAATGCTTCTATAACAATAATAGTTTACTTAGATAAAGTAAAGACTTCTCCACCGAGTGTGAACTAGGATTTTTGAAAATTCACATTATTTTCAGAGTTAGCACCCATTGAAATAATTAAATTATCGGCGTTTTTTTTTAAATGTCTCCCCTCTGTTGTAGTAAAATATGGATAAATCCACTTCTAAGTTATATGTTTCAAAAATTCTAGTTCAGCCTCTGTACAGAGGTCTGAGCTATATGCAGGGAGAAAATATTATAATAATAGAAGCATTTTTCATAAAAGGAGAATGTTTTAAAAATGGGTCACACTGTGTTCATTTTTTGTCAAAATATTGTTCTTAAATAATTTTTTATTGTAATAATATTCATAAAACAGCTTTATATACGTTTTCTAATCTAAGTGACTCTAAATATCATAAATATTATCCATTTATACACTTTTTTAAAATCACGGTTCCAAACGTATTCGGATACCTCAAGTATAATTGATCATAAAATAAATTGTCCTTATTTTAGTTTTGGCTAGAATCCACTTTTAGGAGAATTTATTGAGAAGAGTAAAGTTCTTGATTATATGTATGTAAAAGTTTCTTAAGAAAATTCGGTTTACCGCTTAGAATTTTGTGCGCCGTTCAAGCACGCGATATATGAGTTTTTACAATGCAATTTAATCTTTTTCAATTCAAGAGAAAAATGCAAAGCATAAACACTCCCTTAAATATAAACGAGAGAGAAAGAAGTTTGAGGTAAACATTCGAAAAAAAAATTTTTTCCTTACAAAATCTTAGTTTGGAAGGTGATAGATATATTTGTGCGAATATCATTTAAACAAATAAATAATAGTTTGAAAGATATATATAAAGACTAGGTTCTTCGTCATAATGTACATTTATAAGTCTAGTAAGAACCTGTCGAATCGGAAATGAAAAGTCTTAATGTTGATGACAAGAGCATATATTTCAATAACATCCCCGGCACTTTTGACTGATCACGTGTCGTTAATCCGTTATATTCTATTACTCAACAGAGTGTTTGTGACAGAGATAAAGAACCTATTTTCATCGAAAGTTAGAGTTCAATCAATTTAATATGACAAGAAATTCTTTCGCTAATTATAACTCTATATAGTCTCAGAAAACTAATTTATTTTTCAATGTGGCTCTAAACTTATTCATTTTTAAGATTTAGTTTGTACATTAAATTAGTTCATAAAGAAAAAACATTTTTTTTTGCTTTTGCTTTAATATTTTTTTCAATTTTTTTTCCTAATGGCCTGTTGATTGATGTTTTACGATTGCATACCTTGTACATTCCCCGGAAGCTGGTATCTCTTTTAGTGTGGCACCATATAGGCGGATACCAACCGCTGCAGGTAATTTGGACGCCAGTTTCCAACCTTGAGGGAGGCACATAAGATTTGATGAGGCGAACCTGTACTAGGATTTAATTTTGCCATGAGCACTCAGACAAACAGACACTTCAGAGATATTTTACATGCCATATAATCATACGATATGGCCGCTATCGATCATGAAAGTCCACCAACTTGGGCCAGGGTTGAACCCGCAACCTTAAGTGCAGAAGGCCAGCGACAAACCAACCATGCCACCCAGCCGGCTGTTATGATATAAGAAAAATTATTTCTTGTTGTTACTGTGGTCCTGATGAAGAAAAAAAAAGGCAATCACCTTCTACTACTGATTTACACTTTTTAATTATTCTCTACAGCGAAAGTAGATAAAAAGAATATTTTATGTTACTGATAAATAATATTCCGTATGATGCAATTCCTTTTGTTTTATTCTTTTTTTTTATTTGTTATATATAGGGTAGTTTTCTTCACTACACATTTTCAGTATTAACTAAAAGTTTATTGGTCATAATGGATTACGTTCATGTGACATCATAGTCGCATGATAACAGTAATCAAGTGTTTCCAGCCAACCAATTAAGAATTTCATATGACGTTATAATCACAAGATAAATACAATTACGTGTTTCCATTCGATCCAATCAAGTGCTTCGCTGTTGCAAACATCTGCTTCTTACAAAAACTTTCTTTTAAAAAAGTACAGGTTTGTCAACAATCATATGCGAAGATGTAAAAACAAATGCTCTTAGTTTAAAATTAAATTTATTTTACGTAGGGGTAATAAAATTAAGGTAACAAGAACTCTTACGGAAGACAATCATAGCACTCATACAGCGCAGGTAGAAGAAGCTGGTTCCCGATTACAATGACTGAATCTCAGTTAAAAGACGATGGCATTGATGACAACATAGATCGCGATTGAAATAAGCGTGACATGTTTTTTACGTTCATAGAAAAAATTTCCAAGGGCAACTCACTGTCAATCTGTAGCAGTATAAGGTACAAGTATTATAAAAGGAAGACATGTGTGGTTTTGGTGCACGGAATTTAATAAAGGGGTAACAGATGTGCTAAATGAATAAAGAGCAATTATGATGTGAAGTATTGGACCACCCTCCTAACAATTTTGACTTCGTACCAAATTATTTCCATCTCTTCCGACCTTTAAAGAAACACTTGGGAGGTCAGCCTTTCAGAATTGATGCTAATTTTCGGAAAGTTATCTTGACGTGTTTGCACAATCTTGACGCTGATTTCTACGATGCTGGTTTCAATGGCTTGGTGCACCCATGGAACCAATGCCGCGATAAGTATAAGTACTATGTAGCGAAGTAATAAGTGCATGGGTCTTCCTACATTGAATATATTTCTTTATTTTCTGAAAAAACGCTTACTCTTCATGGACTTGTTACCTTACATTTTGTAATCCCTATATATATATATAGTAGTTAATAAATTAAAAAGAAGACTAATAAATCCTAAAACATCTTAAGAACAAACCGCCGAAAGAACCAAAAACATGGAACCATTACAAACCAAAAAAAGGGAAATATAGCTGTAGTGGAAAAAACTATTATGGTTTCCCGAGCTGTCACAGGCTTAGGACAGTGAAACAGGGTTAAACAGTGTTTTCGAGATCTCAACCTTGCCCTTCAGAGGAAACTTTCGACATAATAGCATAGGCGATAAACCAAGGCAAAGGCCCCAAAGCCCACGTGGGTGAATTAAACATCAATAGAATAGAATTGGAAAATTAAATTACTATAGGAATCCGGACGAAATAGACGAATATAAATATGTATAAACATAAATAATTGCAATATAGGTTAATAATGATTATGACCAAAAGTAATAATAATGAAAATGGGCGAAAACACTAAAATCTTACCCGATGTATTCCGATATATATATACAACCTCTGACAATAAAGTTCGATGAATGAAATCAAAACAGCCTATCTGGCAATACTGGCGAAACAAAATGCTACACATGCGTAGCGGCAGGTGTTGGTCATCTGCCCAAACCGTTGTTCAGTTGAGCGTCGTTTGTATTCCGTGTAAGACTTGCTTTACAAAGTGCTTGCTTAGGGCGTTGGTTCTTAACTGAGAACAGGACAATGAGCGAACAAAAGTTCAATTTAAAGTTTTGTTTTAAGCTTGGCAAGACAGACACCAGAAAGAAACTTATGCGAAGCTGGTTCGTGTTTATGAAGATCAAGCTCTGTCCATGATGTGTGTGTATGAGTGGTTCACCAACTAATCGAAAAGGACGGGAAAGGGTTTTTGACAACCCGCGTAGTGGAAGATCGGTGACCTCTGTCAGTGACGAAAACATCATATAAAACTGAGGAAATTAATCACGAAAGATCGTCCTATAACTGTGCGCATAATAGCTGACAAACTGCAGATTAACCGTGAATCCAGGAGAACAAATCATTACCCAGAGCATAGGGATGAGAAAAATATGTTGTCATCTTGTGCCACATCACTTGAGTGGACAATCAAAAGCAGTCAGGTTTAGAAGTTTCACAATACTCGCCCTCACTCAGCCAATATCGTCAAAGAATTCTTGGCAAAAAAGGGGGTATTGCAAATTGTGAACACCCACCATACGCGCCGGATCTCAATCCTCCACACTTTTTATTCCCATGAATCAAACTCGCTTTGAAAGATAAGAGATTTGACAATATTTCTGACATCCAATGAAATTAGACAAGATTTTTGAACTCCATCTCAAACGAAGATTTCATGCAAAGTTTCCAGGACATGTATAGCAGATCTCAGGGGTGCATAGTTATGGGAGGTGACTATGTCGAAGGATAGTAAGACAACTTTCGTTAATATTTCATCTACGTTAATGTTACAAGATTATTCACCGAACTTTATTGTCATTGTTTTATATAAATTTTATATATATATATATATATGTATAAAATTTTGAAAAATCTTAATATTTGAACATTTTAGGCTAATATAAAATTTGAAATTGTACTTAATATTCACAATTTAGCCAATTATATTACCCATACATGCTGGATAGTATATATATATATATATGTGTGTGTGTGTGTGTGTGTGTGTGTGTGTGTATTTCAAAAGATGGTATAATTCTATTTCATCGTTATTAGCAAACATGTATTAAGGCTGCAATTCAATTACAGTGAAAACCACGATTTTTGGAATGCTGCTATATGAAAAAGAATGTTCGCTTTCATTATACGTTCTTGGGAAAGTTTAAATAGATATGATGTCAAAAACACCAGATAGCAAAGTTTCGTTATGTGATTGTTTCGGCCGTATGAGCCTCATAAAAATTATTTAATTTACTGCAAGAGCAGGACTGTAACAACTCTTTAAAACTTCAACTGATCTTTCCCCCAATAAGTCTGCCACTGTAAATATTCTCCATTATAAGGCAAATTTAACGCGTATGAGTAAACAGTAACTCCTCGCCCAACTGCTTTGTTTGTGAAAACCCACTGGAACGGAAAATCACCCAAATAAAGAAGTGGCTTTCAGCTTCATAGCTCGTGGCTTGTTTTCCCAAGGCGGCCACCGAAATTAATTAAACAACACCAACAGGAAAAAGCAGCCGAAAGAAGAAGAAAAAATAAATAAACACGTGCACCAACAAGAAGAAGAGGAACACTTTTTCAGACAGGCGTCCATAAATAAAAGCGTGTCGTCGGCACGGAGGATCATTAGCAAACGAGAGACGATCGATGGTAATTTTTAGCTCCTGAACGACATAAAAACGAGAAAACACGCATCTTTGGGAGGGAAGAGGGGGATGGAGAGGAAGTGAAGAAGAAAGTTAAACCCCTTCTGGATAATATCACTAAGGAATTTAAAAGAGGAACAGTATCGTATTGATTCGATATTTAAGTCCGGAGTCTGGCCGAGCTAATGAAATTGTTGAGGTCTCTTGGGTTAGGAGACAGCGGACTCTATTGAATAGAAATGAGATACTTCGCCATGAAAATCAAAGAGAGATGAACTTCTTCCAATTTTTTTTTCTTTCTTGCCTCGAGCTATAAAATGATGAAAACATTGATCTAGTTTCTTTGCAGAAAAGCTTAATCTTTCCTTTTTCATTCGAAAGCAGAGCTAGCCACGAAGATAGTTAACAGACCGACGCATGAATAGTAATAGAAGATAAAATATAAAAGGTTTCGTTTAGGAATAGTAAAACTTATATAAAGCGCGTCTCAAACTAAGTTGACCTCAATAAGATTTTACAAATTAAATACGTATGCCAGCAGCCACTTTATATTATCACTTTCTTATGGTTGTCCGAAGATGTTCCAATAGTTTTACATACCAAATTTATTTTTTTATTGTGTCTTCACCTATTTCTATATATATTGTTTAACTACCCTGGAATTGAATATTCAAATAAAATTATTACAATTCTCGCCAGTCAAAACTCAAGACTTTATTCCACGAACACAATACTTCTTTTCCTTATATTTCGTCATTGAAAGTTCCAGAACTTTCCTTAACTATAATTACAGTTAACTTTTATAAATACTAGTACAATTAAGAATAATAAAAGCACGAGCGAAAGAAAAAATTACAATTAATAAAAATAAGCACTGGACAACTCAGAAATAAAAGTCAATAAATACAAAGAAAACAAAAGTTATTTTTGGCAATTCACCCGCAGCTGGGCACGCGAATCTTAGCAGTAGATCGTGTCCATGAGAATCGAAGTGAGCTGTTTTTGCTACAATATTATATTATATTAATTTCTTGTTATTATGTTTTATATTGATTATTTATTAAGGTCGTGGACAGAACACATAAGGACTCTTGGTGACGGTTATTGTACTTTAGAACCAATGTCAAGTGACTCACACCTGAGCTGTGTCAACTCTCTACAAACAACACCCACCATGAAAGGGGCTGAAAGGGATCCGTTTTGGTTCAATGTCTTTCCGCTGGCGTGGTGTAATAGTTTGGAGAGGGGAGTACTATCACAGGTGGCGTCCTCGTTAAGTGACTGTGATTAAAAATTACAAGGCCCGTCGTAAAAAGTCCTCGTATTGCTTTATAAAAAAAAAAGTGCAATATTAATAAACATTCCTTCCTCAATCTCTTCAAACATTCACACTATACTACCATGAAGATTTTGAATTTCGACAAGTTTAATGAGATCCAACCTTGCTAAGCAACTGTGTCTTTTATGACATCGAAGTTCAAACCCCCTGCAACAACGTCTGTCGTGGATTCGTGACTAAGATCGCGATTGCATTTCATATTTTGTAGGTATTAAAATGTTTAAGTCTTGCATTACTAATTGAACATGAATACTCAACATCAGGGGTCAGCAATCTTTAAACTCTGGTGTGTTAAACAATCCGACCCATATAATTCAACGTGCCCTTTAGTTCATCTTTGAAACAATTCGATTCACTCAATAATGCATGCAGAGGTAATTAAAAGAGTTCAATAACATAGATTAACAGTTTCATTACGTGTTCATTTTTCATCATTGAAAGTTTTTTTTTAAACTAAACTCAGTGGCACAATAGCCCATAGCGGGAGAAGGCCTACTGTGCCCTTCTCAGATTTCGCGATCTTGGGTGCTACGACGCATACGCAGATGTCCCAGTCAGGTGGTCAGTTTGAGTCAAAGCCCCCAGTGTTTAGTTCCTAAGCAAAGCTTGGTACTCTTCTATAGACCTATTCCAAGGAATGGAAGGCTGAGTCGACCCCAGACCTGTGGTGTGAAATAGCGATACGCTTCCACTAGACCAGTGTGAGCGTTATTTATTAACAAAGAATAAACAACGTTAGATACTATTCCTTTAGCGTAAATAAAAAAAAATTAAATTGTGCATATATTACGTATCTTTTAAACATTTTTATTAAATTGAGAAATAGACAACGTAAACTATAGTATTCCCCTTCGATGTTAAATAAAAAAAATAAATGTTTTAATGTTTAAATAAATATTAACCTTGTCTCTGAAGCTCTCTACTTCATATAGCAATATCCAGAGTATAATGTGTGACTTTCAATTTGACATGGTTCTGAGCTTTTTAAACAGCTTTTAAACAAAATACTTTTTTGAGGAAATAATTGTTCGGAAATAAAATACAATTTTTTTTATGAGGAAATATCGGATTGTTCCCATAGAAATATAGGGCAGCGACACAAATGCGGAAAACGCAGAGCTCATGCAATTTGTTTCTCTTCAAAAAAGCAAATTAAATATTCAATCAAACAATTAAATCCCTAGCAACGACATTCAATCATTTGCAAAAAAAAATAGCTATAAATTTAACTTTAGTAGCCTTTAAGATTTTTTTTTAATAATTTCGTAGATGTCCATAATTTTGAAGATGTTTGCCAAAAAGGTCCATTACAAAAATTAATGAGCTTCTATTCACTCAAAAATTGACAAATTTGTAGAGCTGTGTAGATTGTCACTGAGAAAAGTTAGGTTCCCGATCACTGCTCTATATAAACGATACTATATCTAAATTAATGATATTATTTCTTGTCAATAGAGCATTGTTTTTTTTTGTAATAAATTTGGTTCCATTGCGTGATTAAATTTTAAGCCTAATGTCAAATTATAGCAAGTTAGTTAACAAATTAAAATCTATATTGATGTCATATTTATAATCTGACATTTTTGAACAAATTTATACAATTTGAGAAAAATTATAGGTTTCTATCTTCGTCAACTGTTAAAAATGTTTAATACAACCATATCTTAAAAATAAAATCTGTTGGTCTCTGATCGCTGTATTCAATGAAGTTAACGACTTTGTAATTTTTTTTTTTTTAAATTTGCTGAAAAATTGATGGGAAGTTGAAACTATGTGAATGAAACAATTTGTAATATAGGTAAGGATTAAAAAGGGGGATTCATAGTTAAATAATAAAAAGTAAACATTTTAAATGTTTTTTAATTTCTTTTAAAATTTACTTACACTAATTTTGTACAGTTACATTATATGATACACACACATATTTTGTACTTACTATTAAAGTTATCTTTTTGTGGCATATGATCAATAGCACACACAGGAATATTTCAAGGGAGGGGGGCTCCGGGGTCGAAAATTCCCCATTCTTGTATCATGCTCCTTTTGATTTTGTTGATTTTTGGGAACAAAACACAGTATAAAACTAATTATTGAACAAATAATTAGCATTAATTAATAAAATTAATCATTAATTTTGTATTAACAAATGCTTTATTAAATTTTACGTACTATATGCTTAGACTAACAATCAATCGGAAAAAAATATCAAGGGCTTTGGGGGGGTCAGGACACCCCCTTGTGTGCGCCACTGCATATGATACATTATAATAAAACAGTACCTCTTTAACCTCTGTAATTTGCTTTTTCGAAAAATTTACTTTGCTATTTTTGTAATGTATTATCACTTTCTTGCTAAATAATTTAATACTTATTTTTATAAATAATTATCCTTTTGTTAGGACTTTTATAAACCATTTTATTATACGTACTACAATTAAACACATGCAGACATTTTCCCATACATGCAATTTCCGAGCAATTTTTAAAAAAAAGTATATATACACAGCACATTTCACTTGAAAAAAATGTTGTTTTTTAAATGAATTCTTCCATTAATTTCATATATTATCCAAATTTTTCACACGATGCATGTTAAGGAGTCTTTGTATTAAATAGTTTAAAATAAATACCGTAGCATGTTTGAGCTTTCTTTTCCTTCGCAACAATTATTAAAATAAAAGAATCGCAACATTTTCAAAATAGGGTGATACAGGGTATATTATTTAATGTTTCTTTTACAAAGCATAGCTAATATGTCCACGCGTCACTTTTGTAATTTGCTTTTGTTTTTCTGTTAGCAAACTGTAATAAAAAATGATTTCTACCATGTTAAAAAATGCTTAGTAAATGCTTCAATTTTTTTAAAATTTTCATGCAAATTTTTTACGGCCTTGGCAGAATACATGTTAAAGGCACTCTAATTGTGGTCAACGTTGTTGAGTCCTGTTGCCCAAAGACTCACCGAAAATAGAGCGATGGATGCCTATTAAATTTGTCGGATGTCCAAAGTTCTTGTTGTGTGTTGTGGCTAATGCCACCTGTATGGTCTAGTCAAAACGAACCCCACGAAATTCATCGTGGCAAAGGGCTAGAAGTACGCCTATCGTTGGCTTAGGCCTTGAGCACCATACAGGTGACAGTACGAATTAGTTCGGCGAAATTCCCTGAAGAGATGATAGATGGCGACACCGCCTATCTCCACCTCCACAATTTTGGCATGGAACTGAATGGACGGGAAATATGTACCAGCCCCCTGCACTAGTGATTTAACCCACAAGACTTTCGGACCCACTGATTTAACGAGCACGTACTCCGTGTGTGCTCGGAGGGTATTCGGTGGCATCGGGCCACCATTGGAGGTAGTCTAAGTCTCCAGATCTTCTTTTCTGGAGTCCGATGCTCCAACCACTAGGCTACCCCCAGCCCCCAAAGTTCTTACTTTGGCATGACTTTGGCATGACTTTGGCATGATGTGAAAGTTTAGTTAAGGGATTGCCAGCACCGATATCACTCTCGTTACTCGACCAAGATTCAGAATCAGAAGTTCCTTTCTGATAGTTCTTGTGCATTAATAATCATAATAATAAAGAAAACAATCATTCAATTTTTTGCTATTGGATTGTCTTCAATTTTAAATGTACGAAATTTCTTTTTTATTCTTCTCCACTCAACAGAATGCCTATACTAATTTATATACCGGCAGAACATTAGATATGATGGAAAGTACCGTATTTTCTCGAATCTAAGCAGTAAATTTTTCCAGTTATAATACTACCTAAAATAGGCTGCGATTTAGAACCGAATACAAAAGATTTATTGGATGGGGAGAAATTGAGTTTTTACCCTTTTCAAAAGGAAAAATGCCACCGTCGTCAATGCACCGATGACTTATCTCATTATTTGGTTCTCTCCAGTTTTTCTGTCTGTCCTAAACATCGTCTTCTCGTATTTAGGACATTTTTTTTGTATGTGCTTTTTTTTAATCACCTAAACATCAAGGATATCGGTATTACAGAATCAAGACGAGTTCAGTATGACTCAAGTATGAAAAGTAAGGCAATTTTATAAGCAGATAAAAACAGAAACAGAGCAGCGGCCACTGAAAATTTGACACTGATGAAATAAAAATACCTCGATGGCGTAAACAAAATGGTATTAATTTTCACTGTAAATGTTTAACAGTCATAATTAATTCTTTTACATTCTCTTAAAAATGTTGCACAGCAAAGGCATTTACGGCCTTACGACGCCGTGTGGGAAAGTAGTGACACCTACACCAATTTTGAAGTTAGCAGTGACAATGAGAGTGACGAATTATTTTTGAAACGTGATACTGAAGATTAGAGCAGTGTTCTTCAAACTGTGGGGCATGCCCCCCTTGGGGGCGTGATAAATTTACCAGGAGGGTGCAAGCATATTAAAAAGTCGAAAACAAAGTAATTTTTAAAAAAAATTACTAATTTTTTACTGAAAGTAAAAAAAAAAAAAAAAAAAAAAAAAATACAGTTTGACATCATAAAAAACAAAATACAGATTTACACTGATGTAATACACTTATAAATGCATCAGAATTGGACTATGTATTTTCTAATTAATTTAACAATACTAAGTTAAGATCAAGTATAATAATTACCAGTGACTCTCTCCATAGTCTTATCATATATAAAATTAAAGGGTGTTCTTTTTAGAGTTATAGAACTTTAAATTGCAATAAAACAACGATGTATTATTCGATTGACAGGAATTTTTTTTTTTTATTCGAAAGACAATCTTGTGGTATTACATTTTAAATATGATGTCTAGCATTAGACTGCCACGGCTGGCTCGGATGTAGTCCAATCTGGACGTCCAATTTTCGATGACTTTTTCCAACATTTGTGGCCGTATATCGGCAATAACACGGCGAATGTTGTCTTCCAAATGGTCAAGCGTTTGTGGCTTATCCGCATAGACCGATGACTTTACATAACCCCACAGAAAATAGTCTAGCGGTGTTAAATCACAAGATCTTGGAGGCCAATTCCCAGGTCCAAAACGTGAAATTAGGCGGTCACCAAACGTGTCTTTCAATAAATCAATTGTGGCACGAGCTGTGTGACATGTTGCGCCGTCTCGTTGGAACCACAGCTCCTGGACATCATGATTGTTCTAGTCAGGAATGAAAAAGTTAGTAATCATGGCTCTATACCGATCACCATTGACTGTAACGTTGTGGCCTTCATCGTTTTTGAAGAAGGATTCCACCAGCCCATAAAGCGCACCAAACAGTCAGTTTTTCTGGATGTCACGGTGTTTCGACGTACAGTTGTGGATTAGCTTCACTCCAAATGCGGCCGTTTTGTTTGTTGACGTAGCCATTCAACCAGAAGTGCGCTTCATCGCTAAACAAAATTCGCTTATGAAAATCGGGAACAACGGCAATCTCGTTTTGGGCCCATTCGACGAATCTACGCCTTGCTTGAGGATCGTTTTGATGAATTGCCAAACCAAACTGAGAATAAATCACTTGACAGCTTTTAAATCGGTCGCCATCTTGGAAAGTAGTGCCAGCTTAAACTTCTATACCTGAAAAAAAAAACACTCTTTACATACAAAAATGAATACCTTATCTTCATAATTTGTACGGTTTATAATTAATCGCTTCACTGCCGATTAAAAGTTACGCTATTCGCTCCCAATGCCACCGTTTTCCCCGTAGGTTTACGTATGGGATGTATGAGGGGGCGGAGAAAGGTATAAATAAGCAAAAGTCCTCTGAAATATGTAACATCCTTTTCAAACACTATCAAGGCTCTTTTATTGCATTCCAAAGTCTTCTGAGTAATTTTACGGATAACAATGCACAGGAAAGATCGTACTTCAGAAAGACGTATACATACGCCTGGGTCCCTTAACGCTTTAGCTGAGTGAGACGTTTATATACGTCGGTGGCACTTAAGAGGTTTAAGCCGTATTGTAGCTTTAGCATCAAAGCATTGTGTTATTGAATTCAATACATTATTTTTGCATGGCGGGGGGTGCGATGAAAATTATGATTGCATATTAGATCGCGAATATTGAATGTCTGAGAAGCACTGGATTAGAGTAATTATAGTTTCATGCGTGTATTTTAAAGCTTTGAATATTGGTAAAATAAAATTTAATTCTTAACGACTTATTATTTCTCGTTATTTTTTTTATTGCTTAAGTATCGGATATCGATGAGCCTTCTGCACCATTTTTTATTTGTTTTTAGAAACGTGTAGAGAATTCGGGGTGGGGCTTAGAATCGATGACAAAATTTTTTCGCGAAAACATTTTTAGAATTTGGTGCGGTTTAGAAACGAGATGGGAATCAGATTCGAGTAATTACGGTATTTATTACATTATATTTGCCTGTATAGATTAGTTATGACGATAAAGATGTTGGGAATAGGTAGATTTGATTATGAATAATACCGGCACCGAGATTAAATCAAATCGATGGGTCAACCTGACCGTGACACTGTTTGGCTAATGTGATGGACAGCGGCTTCGTCGTGCCGGACTAACCTCGTAGCTATGGGTCTATTCTTGTTCATCAGTATTCAATCCCCATCATTGTCGATATACAATACACAGTGGAACAGCGTTGACGAAATAGACAACCCCTGTAATGCAGTAAAGTGAAAGACTTTCAACAGGTTGCCTTCACTTCACACAATAACAAAATTTCCATACATATATAATTTATTTTATAATTTTGTACTGTTTTTTATGTTTAGTTTTACTGATATTTTCATAATCTTATTTATGGGGAGGGCGGTTTATTGCTAAAATGCAGTGTTTTATTTTAAGAATGGCAAGTATTAAAAATACACGAAAACAAATCAAGGATTTTGATACTTATTTAGGTTACAATATTTAGTTTTAATGTTTGACGGAGTAAAACATATGTCTAATAAATGTATTTTAAATCTCAGGAACATGCATTGGGATTTAAAGCTCTTATATAGCTTTTGCATTGGTTCCAATGTATCATGTATAATGAAAGAGTGTTATGCCTACTTCTTTGATCTCAAATAAGTTTCTGTAAAGTTCAGAATTAATTTCAGTGTCATATATGTTATGAAAGATAAATAATTCCATCGATTGTTCTTTGTTTTCAGGAAATGAGATATTTGCTAGATATTTATCGATTTGCTTTCGCCATTTGACACTAATTGAATGGGAATCTATGTATCACGAGTTCATATACTTGAAATTTGGAAATAATTCCAAATGATTTCAATTTAGACAACATTTTTGAATTTCTGAACAAGAGTCAGTAATAAAACTAGTAATAAATTGGAGCAAAGTAATAAATAAAATTTTTCAGCCTGTTTGAGGAATCATCTAACTACGCGGTTAAAAGTTTTTCTTCTTGAATATTAACAAAAAAATCGGGACAGTATTGACTATTAAAAAAAGTGAGAATAAGCTTTGTGCTTAACTATCACAAAATTCAAACGGAATGCTGAAGAGCTTGCTGTATTAATAAAATTTACGTAATATGTTGCATTCCTTCTGAAATTTCATCTTACTTTGCCTCCGTCCAATCTTCTAATTAAGAAAACTATTCATTCTCTCTGAATTCATTTCTCGAGGATGAAAATTACGTTAAGTCAGACAATGCAGAAGGAAACTATTAAGAGAACTATTAATAGTTATTTCTTATAATTTAGAAGGGAAGTTATAATAGTGAAAGCTAAATTTCGCATTACCAGAAGAACTATAGTAATTCAGAACAATTTTCTTTTTAGCTAAATCACAATCATCGTCATTTTGTTAGAGGCTTGTACCTCTCTCTCGGGCACCCAGATATGTGGGAAGTAGGGAAGAAACACTCGACATGATCATTTAATCTATTAATTTATCACACAATTAAAATACACAATTTCAACTAATAATAGTAAGATAATTTCTCAATGCTAACCATGAAAGTGGAACAACGACGGTAAAACACCAGCAATTAGGAGACTATCAAACTTGATCCTTACTTTATAAAAGTTCTAACCTATCATCCTATTTAATCCAATATCAGTTCAATATCAGTGAACAATCGTCACTTTAAAACTCCTTCCTAATAAGTCTTTTAATCACAATAATTCAAATATCATACCTTCAGTAGCACTCTCACCTAATTCGAGTATGTCTCGTATCAAGATCCTTCCGAGTATGGATCCGTCACAATTTTTACTTGAAATATTTGTGACGGATCTAGTCGCGTTCCTTCAATTAATCCTCTTGGAAAATCTTTGGGCTATCAATTCGCGTTATTCATAACCAACCCTTCCGAAGAAGAGAATCGTGATATTTAAATTAACTTAATATATATAGTCGAGGTTTTCTAGCTTGAGGAGAGAGTAAGGCAGAAGATATACTCGAGTCAGGTGAGATTGCAACTGAAGGTATAATATTACAATTATAGTGATTTGATTCTTATTCGGAGGAAACTTTATAGTGACGTTTATTAACTAAGATTGATATGATATTAGATTAAATCGGATGATACGTTAGATATTTTATTAAGGTAAGGATCAAGTTTGATAGTCTCCTAATCGTTCGTGTTTTACCGTCGTTGCTCGTGGTTAGCATTGAGAAAATCTCTTACTATTATTAGTTGAAATTGTGTCTGTTCTTTGAGTGGTAAATAAATAGATTAATTGGATCATGCAAGTGCTTCTTCCATCTAGGTGACCGAGAGAGAGGCGCAAGTCTCTCACATATTCTAGTGAAATACGTTTAACGCGAAAACACTTAAGACGAAATATAGGTTATGACGAAATAATACAACAGTCCCTACAAACTACTATGTATTTCCTAAATTTTTTTTTTTCCTCAATACTAAACAAAAATCGCTGAACACGAAAATATTTTCTCAATGGAAATGAACAAAAATACGAAAAAACACTAGCTACGCTGACTATATTTAAGAGGGGTTTGAAGTGAAATAGAGGTTATTTCACGTTTCGAAAAAAGGAGGCTAACGACTTTGAAATGCTATTGGCATAGCCTGTAATACGAGCCAATTTTGTTTATCTAAGCTACATTCACCCTCCAATTCTACAAACACCAAACTCACAAATCTGTGAGTTTTGTTAGCATTATTTTTTTCTGTTTTAGAAGAATGTTTTTTCAAACACAGCGGCAAGAATATCAGGAGGAAAGCAAACTGCTTTTAGGCTTAAAGTGAACATAAAGCTTCTTAAGACTGTTGATTACAAACAGTTGAAAACAAAAATCTGTAAAGATTTTGGTATTGCTAATTCTACTTTATCAACAATAATTAAAAAAAAGAAAGCAAATTACGTAGTTGTTTGAACCGTTTTCATTAAATACATACATATATACATATCTCTATATAAGTAAAATGTACTCTAATAAATTTAATTTTGTTGAATATATATCCATCAATTACAGTATCTTTTAACTCGAAATTCTTTTAACAAGTAAAAAATACTGTACTCTCTCAGTTTCCATTAAAACGATTTTCAAGTATCTTTGAAGTTCAACTGTGTATATATATTTACACAAATACATGTACTACATGATTCAAGATTCAACATACTAAGATTCAACATCAAGAAGTAACTAGAAAGCTATGCAAATTTCGTCATTGGAACACCTCACCATTTATTGTAAATGAAGTGGTTGGGCGAACTTTTTGCCCTATAATGGGCATTGCTTCTCTTTGGAAATATTTTCTTATATCAGAGGACACGTGGCCAAGTCTAGCAGACATACGAGTTTACAAGGGGCATAGGTATTGAATTGAATAGAGCAGGAAGGTAAAATTTGAGCTGAAACTACCAAAACGTATTAAGACGACTAGCATAAAGATGGAAGGAACAATGATATGTGGCAAATTTGAAAGGATCAGGCGTGCTTGGTGCTTCGCCAACATGTTATTAGGAAGTTGATAATCAACAACAGTTTGATTGATGCAACATAAAAACATTTATCAAACAGTAGCGGTTTTTCAAACCCTTTCTGAAACCCTTTTGCAACAAGTGTACCGACCGTGTGTCCTGTACAGACTAAAATTATTACCTGTCCTTTGGTTGCTAGTTGCTCAACTTATAGTGTTTTTTAAGAAAACTGCCACTGATTCCCCATCACCCATGATTCATCTCTTGATGGTAGTGATTCAGAGACGATGTAGAGCAGAGGTCGCCAAAGAGGTGGTCCACGAGGAAATTTCGCTGGTCCCAGAAAAATGTGCAATATATTTACTCATCACAAAACTTCACAGAAAAAATTCAGGATAATAACTTAAGTATGCTTATAAAAGAAAGCCTCATCGACTTATGGTTCCACGAAACTCTCAAATTTCAATTTCATTCATCCTTATCAAGATCTCACAGTTTTGGCTTTCCATAAAAAGTGAATACCCTTTTCTTAGCGAACAGGTGATGAAAATTCTGATTCGATTTTCTACAACTCATTTATGTGAAAAAGCCTTTTCATCTGTCTCAGCCATCAAAACACGGTACAGATCTCAGCAGTGATGCAATGGAGAATGTTAGGGCCCCCCTGCTAAGTCAGGTTTTTGGTCCCAAATCAGATCTTGCAAAAGACTACAACTTGGCGTCAGTCAGGCTTTTGTCCCCCTAGAACCCTGCCCCCCACAATGTGGGGGTTGCTGGGGTGTACGTTATGCCACTGGATTTCAGCTTGAAATGAATGCAGTTTTCCGTTTTGCGGTAACACAAAATTGTACCTAAAAAAAAATATCCATAATATAATAAAAGATTTTTTAATTGCTTTGTTTTTTAGTTTTTTTTGTTGTTTTTGTTGCTTATTTTATTATGGTTTATTAATAAAGCTTTCATAATCTGGTTACAATTAATCGTTTCATTTTTTGAACTAACCGTACTGTGTTCTTAGATCAATTTTTTTATAGGTATATATATTTAACACTTTAAAATTCTTATTAATGGTGCGCGGGATTTAAATGATGAATTAACTGGTCCGTGAGGTCCAGAAGTTTGGCGACCGCTGATGTAGAGGGCAGAAAGACACAGGACCGTATTCTTAGAGGAGTTCCACTTCTGATGCTTCAATGCCAATTGTGTGTATGGGTGTTGCAAGGCGTAGTGGCAGGTTTAATCAAGCTTAACATGCATCGTTTAACGTACTCTGCAAGATACTTTTATGGGCGCCATTTTTGAGACATGTCTCAACCATTGAACATGATTAAACTACTCGATTGAGTGCATTTGAATGCTTTTCCACTACCACCCCCAAAATTAGAACAACACGAATGGTTTACATAAAGAGCTATATTTCAGGATGACACTCTTACTCTCACTGACTCTGTACCTAATGATGTTACTTCGCTTATCGGCGTTCGCGTTGGTCCTACAGCCTAATAAACTTATCTTCCTCTTGCTTTATATTGCATACAAGTATCACATTTCAAAATAAACTTCACCTACTATTTGTTTTTATTCGTATCTGCTAATTTTCTTCTCCTTATTTTCTGTCAACTTCTTTCTCGTGGTACTTTTATGTTATGAAAGTTCATTTTCATATACCAGGATGGACCCAAAAATAACCAGAACCGAACTATTGCGTGAGCAGGATTTATAATTACGAGTTGGGCTGTTAGGTGGTGTTATTTGGGTGTCTCCCACGACCGTTATTGAGCAGGCTTCAGTCTGAGTTCAGTGGATTGCTTGTGATGATCCGTTGTGTGCGTTCCAGATTCAACCTTTTGGCGATTAGTGAGAAGGTGGACCACAAAGAACAAAGTGTGTGGAGGAGCTTTTGCTTTCTGTTAGGGAATACTACAGACAAGACCTTTGGAATCCTTCGGAAAGCCTTTACTGATGAAGCTTTGGGAAAATCGCAGGTCTACAAGTGTTTTTCCTGTATCATATCTGACAACAAGTCAACTGAAGACATGCCACATCCAGAACGTCTTTCAACAGAAGGGAATGATGGCAACGTTGCAAATAGTCAAATGTGTAATTTATCAAGATAATCGAAATACCATTCATTGACTATGTTTGAAACGAACCTGTCATGGAGCATGCTCACGACAGCTTCTTCCCCACTGTTTTTGGCAAGCAACATTGTGCTTATCCAATCTAGCTCCATCGGAATTTTTTTGTTTTTCTGGATAAAGAGAAGTCTAAAAGGAAAGCGATTCAGTACGATAGATGAATTCAAATAATATACGCTAATGTCTTTGATCAGTATCCCGCATCAAGAGTTCCATAACTGTTTTAAGAGGTTGCAAAAACATTTTGACAAGTGTATTAATGTACATGCAAACTACTTTGAAGGGGACTAATGCAGAGTTCAATAAAAATGCATAATAAAAATTAACAAAAATAAACTCCGGTTAATTTTGGGACTCCCCTCGTATACATGACATAAAAAGGGACATTCATTTTTTTATGTTTTGCCCAAATTGTTGTATAAATATCCCGATAAGACTATTTAATGTATGTATCTTCTTATTAGAACCTTTGC